>WNWK01005982.1:15000-45000 GCA_009830355.1 Cherax destructor
TTTGACAACATTTGTAGACTGTAAACCTACGTGCCTAGTTCCCATAGCTTCCGCCAGAGGGCAAGTAGTAAACACGTGCACTCAGTCGTCTCTCCCCAGGAGCGTGGCTCCTCGGGGCCATGGGCACTAACACACTACCTGTGTACCCACGATCTTCGCAAATAAAGAAAGAAGCCTCCGAAGCCTTGTCATTGCTCCCCGCTTGCAACAACGATGTAGTTAAACCTAGATAACACATTATTTAGATGAATAAAACATATGTGCAACGGTGAGGAATTTTATAGTCCGAAACGTTTCTCCTCTAGTCGAATACGGACGAGATTTGTTCATAAATGATTCAGAGAACCGACGATTTTACAAATTAGACGCATTTGCAACACTGGGGTATCTTTATTGTGCAAACGTTTCGCCCCACAGTGACTTCATCAGTCCAGTACAAAGAAGAATTGTGAGGATGGGAAGGAGTTAGAGGTAATCAGAGACTAAATGAGACAGCAGAAGCAGTGGCGAGGTAAACATGACATGAGTCCATCAATCTTGAAGTACCAGTATAGTCTCTCAGCCTGGGAAAAAAAATATTTAACTGAAGAAGCAAACTGTGTAGGAAAAACGTTTTGAATTAAAAATATCTAAATGTTGTACTTTTGTCTCACTCATTTATCTGTTAGTATTATATTCCATGGATATACGTATTGATAATGTGCTTTTCTTGGCAAGTGAATTTCATTAAAAAGATGATTGACCTTGTGGGCCGTGTATGTCTGATGGTCAGCAGTGAAGGATTACTGTAGGGACACCGTGTGATAACACCGTGTGATAACACCGTGTGATGGTCAACAGTGGTGGTTGTGATGTTGATAATTTATAAAAGATTTTACGAAAATATTGAACAGATTCAGCAGATTAGTCAAGTGTGTCGACCCATGCCACTTGATATATAGCTTTCGTATTTACACTTAATACACACACACACACACACACACACACACACACACACACACACACACACACACACACACATGGATCCTGAGAGAGGGAGCAGAGGCGTTATGTGTACCACTAACAACAATCTTCAACACATCTATCGAAACAGGGCGACTACCTGAGTTATGGAAGACAGCAAATGTAGTCCCAATTTTTTAAAAAGGAGACAGACATGAAGCATTAAACTATAGACCAGTGTCACTGACATGTATAGTATGCAAAGTCATGGAGAAGATTATCAGAAGAGTGGTGGAACACATAAAAAGGAATGAGCTTATCAACGACGGCCAACACGGTTTCAGGGACGGGAAATCCTGTGTCACAAACCTACTGGAGTTCTACGACAGGGTGACAGCAGTAAGACAAGAGAGAGAGAGGGGTGGGTAGATTGCATTGTAAGAAGGTGTTTGACACAGTTCCACACAAGAGATTAGTGCAAAAGCTGGAGGACCAGGCAGGAATAACAGGGAAGGCACTGCAATAGATCAGGGAATACCTGTCAGGAAGACAGCAAGTCAAGGTACGTGGCGAGGTGTCAGAGTGGGCGCCTGTAATGAGCAGGGTGCCACAGGTGTCAGAGTGGGCACCTGTAATGAGCGGGGTGCCACACGTGTCAGTCCTAGGACTTGTGCTGTTCTTAGTATTTGTGAACAACATGACAGAATAAATAGACTCTTAGTGGTATGGGTTTTTGGGGGAAAACAGTGAAGTCCCAGTGTAGTAATATTATAAGTTCTAGGAGAACTAGTAATAGACAGAATAAGGTGGACAGTGGAAAGCTAGTGACACTAGATGACAAGGACAGTAATAGGTATAGTGGAAAAACAGAAATGAGCAGGAAGGGTAAAGAGAAAGGAGGGTCTTTAAATATTTATTACACCAATAGTCGTAGTGCTAGGAATAAGATGGACGAGTTGAGATTAGTTGCAAGTACGGGTAATACTGATGTTTTTGCAATAACTGAGACATGGTTTAATATGAAAAAACGGGACTTGCCTGCCGAATGTCACATTCAGGGTTTTAAATTGTTCCAAGTAGACAGAAGTATCGGGAAGGGGGGTGGGGTGGCACTCTATGTCCGTGATCATTTAAATTGTTGCATAAAAACGGGTATAAAGTCTGAATTAACACATACAGAGTCTGTCTGGATAGAATTTTCAGAGGGGTGTGAAAAACTGATTTTAGGCGTGATTTACCGTCCTCCAAACTTAGATAGGGAACAAGGGAGACTACTTTGGGAGGAAATTGTTAAGGCCACAAGGCACGATAACGTAGTAATTCTAGGGGACTTTAACTTTAGTAAGTTTGATTGGAATTTCTTGACAGGGAATTTAGAATCTAACGACTTTTTAGAAGTAGTTCAGGATTGCTTTTTGAAGCAGTTTGTAACAGAACCTACAAGGGGAAATAACCTACTTGACTTGGTTCTGGCAAGCAAGGAAACCCTTGTTAATAATTTAGAAATTACAGAGGAACTCGGCTCAAGCGACCACAAGTCAATTACCTTTAGCATTGAATGGATGTATGATAGTAGGGATAATTCAGTAACGGTCCCAGATTTTCGCTTAGCAGATTATAATGGACTTAGAGAACACTTATCAACTGTGGACTGGGGTGACGAAGAGAGGTATCAATATGACAGTTTTCTTAACACTATACAGGCTGCCCAAAGAACATTTATCCCATATAAAGAAATTAGATCGAATAGAAATGACCCAAAATGGATGAATAATAGGCTCAAATATCTTTTAGGGCAGAAGAAAGGAATTTATAGGCGTATCAAAAGAGGTGAGGGTCATCTTATGAATCAGTATATTGACATTAAGAGAGATGTTAAAAGGGGATAAGAAAAGCTAAACGGGACTACGAAATTAAAGTTGCTAGGGATTCGAAAACTAACCCAAAAAGTTTTTTCCAGGTGTATAGAACAAAAGTTAGAGATAAGATAGGTCCTCTTAAAAATAATGATGGGTATCTTACTGACAAAGAGAATGAAATGTGCTCTATCTTTAATAATTATTTTCTCTCGGTTTTCACTCAGGAAGACACTAATAATATCCCAAGAACTAGGTATTTTAGTGGGCCTGAAGAAGATAAATTATGTAGTATCACAGTCACTAGTGAAATGGTTATCAAACAGATAGACCGTTTGAAGCAAAATAAATCGCCAGGTCCTGATGAGCTTTTTTCAAGGGTTCTTAAGGAATGCAAAATGGAACTCTGTGAACCCTTAACTAACATTTTTAACCTATCTCTTGAAACAGGTGTAGTGTCTGATACGTGGAAGATGGCTAATGTAATTCCTATTTTTTAAGCAGGGGACAAGTCGTTACCATCAAATTACCGCCCAATAAGTCTAACATCAATTGTAGGCAAATTACTAGGGTCGATTATAACTGATAACATAAGAAGCCATCTCGATAGGCATAATTTGATTAATGATACTCAGCATGGATTCACCAGGGGCCGTTCCTGCCTAACCAATTTATTAACTTTTTTCAGTAAGGCTTTTGAGGCAGTTGATCATGATAAAGAATTCGATATTGTTTATTTGGATTTTAGTAAGGCTTTTGATAGAGTACCACATCAGAGACTGTTAAAGAAAGTGGCTGCTCATGGCATTGGGGGAAAAGTGTTGTCATGGATCGAGTCATGGCTCACCAATAGGAAGCAGAGGGTGTGCATAAAAGGGGTTAAATCGGAGTGGGGATCTGTAACAAGTGGCGTTCCTCAGGGATCGGTTTTGGGTCCGTTGTTGTTTATAATATATATAAATGACCTTGACGAGGGAATTTCTAGTGATATGAGCAAATTCGCTGATGACACGAAGATAGGTAGGATAATCGATTCAGACGTAGATGTCACGGAACTTCAGGAGGATTTAGACAAACTCAATTCCTGGTCAGAAAAATGGCAGATGCAGTTCAATGTAGATAAATGCAAAGTTCCTCTGCTCGGGAGTGTCCATAACCCAAGCACATATAAGTTAAATAACGTAGAACTTAGCCATACAGATTGCGAGAAGGACTTGGGGGTGATGGTAAGCAGCAACCTTAAACCAAGACTGCAATGCCTAAGCGTACGTAATAAGGCAAATAGATTACTGGGATTTATATCAAGAAGTGTTAGCAACAGAAGTCCAGAGGTTATATTACAGCTTTATACATCATTAGTAAGGCCTCACCTAGATTACGCAGCTCAGTTCTGGTCTCCATATTACAGAATGGACATAAATTCGTTAGAAAACATTCAGCGTAGAATGACTAAATTAATACATAGCATTAGAAATCTTCCTTACGAAGAAAGATTGAAGACACTTAAATTACATTCACTTGTAAGACTTAGAATGAGGGGAGACATGATCGAGGTATACAAGTGGAAAATGGGTATTAACAAAGGGGATATAAATAAGGTCTTGAGGGTATCTCTCCAAGAGAGAACCCGCAATAATGGATTCAAGTTAGATAAGTTTAGATTTAGAAAGGATATAGGAAAGTATTGGTTTGGAAATAGGGTAGTTGATGAGTGGAACAGTCTGCCTAGTAGGGTTATTGAAGCAAGGACCTTGGGTAGTTTTAAATTTAGGTTGGATAAATTCATGAGTGAACGGTGTTGGATTTGAGTGAGAATTGCACATGAGTAAATAAAATTATCAAAGCTTATTTCTTGGGTAGCATTGAAAATTAGGTTGAACAAATATTCTGTTAGTGGGATGGAATGTGAAGGACCTGCCTAGTATGGGCCAACAGGCCTGCTGCAGTGTTCCTCCTTTCTTATGTTCTTATGTTCTTAAGTGTCCCTGTTTGCAGATGATGTGAAGTTGATAAGAAGAATTCAATCGGACGAGGACCAGGCAGAACTACAAAGGGATCTGGATAGGCTGCAAGCCTGGTCCAGCAACTGGCTCCTGTAGTTCAATCCCCCAAGTGCAAAGTCATAAAGATTTGGGAAGAGGAAAGAAGACCACAGACGGAGTACAGTCTAGTGGGCCAGAGACTACAAACCTCACTCAAGGAAAAAAATCTTGGGGTGAGTGTAACATCAGGCACATCAACCAAATAACTGCTGCAGCATACGGGCGCCTAGCAAACCTAAGAACAGCATTCCGACATCTTAATAAAGAATCGTTCAGAACCCTGTATACTGTGTACGTTAGGCCCATACTGGAGTATGCAGCACCAGTTTGCAACAAGACTAGTCCCGGAGATAAGGGGTATGTCCTACGAGGAGAGGTTAAGGGAAATCGACCTGGCGACACTGGCAGACAGGAAAGTTAGGGGGGATATGATAACGACATATAAAATACTGAGAGGAATCGACAAGGTAGACAGAGACAGGATGTTACAAAGATGGGACACAGCAACAAGGGGTAACAGTTGGAATTTGAAGAATCAGATGAATCACAGGGATGTTAGGAAGTATTTCTTCAGTCACAGAGTTGTCAGGAAGTTGAATAGTCTGGGAAGTGATGTCGTGGAGGCAGGATCCATACATAGCTTTAAGAAAAGGTATGATAAAGCTCATGGAGCAAGAAGAGTGACCAAGTAGCGGCCAGTGAAGAGGCGGGGCCAGGAGCTGTGACTCGACCCCATCAACCACAACTAGGTGAGTACACACACACACACACACATATATTTTCTTGCTGAGGCCCCCTCTTCAGAGAATAAATTGTAGAGTATGAATAAAACTCCTAAATGCTCTGAATAAACCAGGTCCACGGGTGCGTCCTGCTCCACCCTTCTGTTTATTCTCTGACATTCGTTCATTACGATTTGTTTATGGCATGATATTCATATATATCATTATTAATGAATTATCATAAACACACGAAAATTCGTGAATGGCGCAAAATTTCCAAGGCAAAATCCACCAGTACTATGGCGTGGATGACAGGAAGGCGTGGATGACAGGAAGGGTGGATGACAGGAAGGCGTGGATGACAGGAAGGCGACATACTGTCGACAGCATGTAAATCTGACCAACAGAATGCAATTATTTTACACAAGTGATTGTGTAAATTATAACCCTCAAAATGGAAATGTATATCGTGGTTTCTCCTGGATCTTTATTAAGACTTAGAGATGATGCCCAACCTCAGCTCATCTTAACCCCCCCCCCTTGTGACAAACAAGACTCCACTCAGGTATATATTAGATGATAGGTTAACATAGGTAGTAAATGTAAGGGAAATTATTCAAGTCTCACTCTTCTCAGGATGTCAACCCAACAGTTGAGTGCCACTCAGGTGCCTGCCTACCTTCTCATCTTCATAACTGAACCAAACAATTGAAGGATAGTTCAGACTCACTGGATCAAGAGTCCTTCACCAGTGTCAATGATGACTGTTTAAGCTAGACAAGCCTTGGTTCAACACTCCAGCGCTTGTTAACACGCGCACCTCCCTTACTCTCACGTCTCTTATATAAAACTACAACAAATTTACACTGATAATTTATAATGTGTATATATATATATGTATATGTATATATGTATTGGCTTTAATAACAACGCTCTTCTTGCCATATAAGACAAGCGAAAACTTTTGTATGCAATAATATCGCAAAAATCATTCTGAACCTAACGAAAAAAATATATTTCATTGTGTTTGTTTATTATTAAATTATTATAAACTTATCTAAAATATATTTAGTTAGATTATTCTAAATTAAATTGCGTTTGTTACCTAATAAGGTTAGGTAAATTTTCTAACGTTCTTTCGGTACAAAATTATTAATTTTGACATTAACATAAATGAAAAAATATATCTTTAAACGTATAAGAGAATTTTTTTAGAAAGCACTTAATTTTAAATGATTTCTTGCTAATTGAACAATTTTACCTATTTGGCTTGTAGCATGTTATATATATATATATATATATATATATATATATATATATATATATAACATGCTTCAAGTGAGACTCGAACCTATACCATAAATATCCAAGAAGACATAACTCTTAAAGTACATTTCCCTGTACCGTTACATCATCGTCTGGCTTATAAGACAGAATTGATGGTGTTATCCATCACGTGGTTAATTCAGCTCCGGGAACACTGATGGTAACTAAAGGAAAAATTCGCAAAAATTTTAAATAAATTTAAAAAATGTGAATCATACTTTCAGCTAAAATGTTTCCTCAAGCAAAAACAATGTTAGCTACTGTATGGACTGCCACACGTAGCTGTAGTCCAAGTTGGTCACTGGTTTACCAACCAGACAACCAGAATCCAGGTTGGCCTCTATATCGCCATCCAAACACTACCAAAATAAAGGATGGCCACTGCCTGGCCTGCCTCTCCCACCAGAAGGCAGAGCATAAAACTTGTACGTTTGCAAGTTAAGCGCGTTCACTGACTCTTAATATCCTTCTTGCTACCACAGCTCTCAATGTATCAGTGCTACCACTGATATGTCAAGCTTGGCTCAAATCAAAAGAACCTGGGATCAATCCCGGGCAAGATTTATGGATGACTTCTAAACCCTACTGAAACCTGATCATCTGTCAGTAAATTGGTAATTGCGCGGTATAGGTGGCATCATGGGGAAGATTTCCCTTGGTCTTAGGATTTTTAACACTCTGGGATTAATATAATTTTTTACCTATACATATGGATTTTGACCTTGCTTATAATATAGCAATATAATCATGTTTAATTATTCTGAATCTTGACCTCAGTGTCTTCACTCCAGCGTCTTCAATCCAGTATCTTCACTCCTGCATCTTGACTCCATAGTTTTGACTCCAGGAACTCCACTCCAGGGTTTTGACTCCTGCAGTCAAGACCCAGGAGTCAAGACCCAGGAGTCAAGACCCAGGATTCAAGACCCAGGAGTCAAGACCCAGGAGGGACCACAGACTCCCCGGAGTCAGGGGTCCCTCCTTGACCATTATCAACGGTCCGTCCTTGAATAAATTATCAACGGTCCGTCCTGAACTAAATTATCAATGGCTAATTCAGGATTACTGATACTGAGACCAAAAATCAACAGAAGCACTACGAGGAATGAGGCTCATTTTAGTAATAAACTTTGATGAAAGAGAAAAGAAGGTTGGTCGTCTGGCATGACTACCTCTGCCTCTTCTATCCTTCACGGGCGACGTCTTGTTCAGCTGAACAGCAGCATTTCCAGGAATGTTAATTTCACTACTTACCAGGTAAGTTACAGTAATATCGACATTCATCAGGTCAATGATTTCCAGGTAAGTTAACATCAACACTCACGGTAAAGAATTCAAGGTAAATTAACATCAATTTTCACCTTGTCAAAGATTTCCAGGTAAATTAATATCAGTATTTACCTGGATAAGTTTACAGTTGGTCTTTTTCTTCTGAAATACCAAGTTTCATTTAAAATTATTTCTATTTTTTTAAGTGTAAATTAAATGAGTGTAGACTCTGTCAGAGTGTACACATGCTGAGTTATTATGACCCTTGATCGACCTCAAACAAACTATTGGAATAAGTATCGTGTCATGATGAAGGGTTTTCAACCCAGGGTTTGCGCAACTCTTGGGTTACAGACAAGCTTTGTGTGGGATCCTTTAGATCTTCCATAATTGGGAAACAGATGAAGCAAAATTACTATCAGTTGTTGTTTTAAACGAGAATGCCTGATACTGTTCTAGAACTATACGGTCATTACCCGTGGCTTAGGTCAGAAAAAAAATGCTCTGCAGAAATATTGGTTTGCTCGTAGAGCAATATATAAGATTTTTCTAATGTTCGAGTGCAAATTGCCTAAATGGCGCTGGTGTCTCTGCCATTACTGTGGACTATGACACATGGGAGGACTTGTTTCCACAGTGCTACTGGGTGGGTGTTCCACAGTGCTACTGAGGAGGAGAAGCAACAGTAACAGCAACAACAGCAGTAGCAGCAGCCTCGGCAGCAATGTTACAAGATGGATTATTTTGATTTAATTTCTCCTGCAAGAGGATGCCAAAACTTTGATACCTCTCTGACATCTTGCCTGTGTCTGGCTTGTAACAGTTACGAGTTAAGATTCTTCGACTCATTTATGGAACTTTGTAAATATAGTCCACGTGGAGGTTAAAACAAAGAGGAACAGCAACTTACTAATAAATCGCGAACCTTAATTATTGTTATTATTATTATCAAAAATGTGTAGGGAAAATACTTACGTTCAAATATCAGTGTATAAACAGATTGAGGTCCTTGGTTCGATCCCGGTACGGGTGTAGATATTTATGCGTGTTTCCTTAAAACACCTGCTGTCCTTGTTCACCTAGCAGTAAGTAGTTACCTGGGTGTTAGTCTATTGGTGTGGGTCGCATCCTGGGGACAAAATTAACATAATTGCTCGAAATGCTCTGTATAACCAGAGACTTTCTATACAGTATGTCACTGATGTCAGGTATGGTCTGTGTAAGTTGTATCATGTATTTGTAGAAATAATGATTATTATTATATTATTATTAATAATAACACACGTCTGTATAAATATAAATTCTTAATTAAAGTCATCATCAGGCAGGTTACAGTATGAGTGTGCTTAAGAGTACTAACATATATGTAATATGTATAAGGCGGACTGTAAATAAAATAGGACTGATAAATCAAACAAGTCCCTAAATAATTTAACTTTCAACATCAGAGAGGATAAAGCACAGCTTGCATTAACAATAGAAAGACCAGTTCGCTGAATAACAATGAACAGCACACAGCTGATGACAACAGCACACAGCAGCTGACAACAGCACACAGCACTCAACAGCGGGCAAGAACGTAAGAGATTTAAAACATGACCTAACTGGGGACAACAGCTTGTCCTAAAACGTCCCAAAAATCCCAAATTACTGAATCAGAGTTCAGTAACTTTCAAATGTCGACTGTGACAGTGTGCAAATACTAGTCTGAGATGGTGAGGTCAAGAGTGAGGCTCTGGACCCACAGTCAGTGTCCCACTACACACTATCACAATATATCAAATATCACTAATTCTCTATAAATCTCTAGGAAGATAACTCCACGTAGTACAAGACCAACCAGAACATAATCTACCACCGAGAAACAGATGGTGAGTAGCGGAGAGTAGGAGAGAGAGAGAGAGCTGCTTTTGCGGAGGCTGCTGGGAGAGAGAGTGAGAGAGAGAGAGAGAGAGGGGAGAAGGGGAGAGAGAGAGAGAGAGAGAGAGAGAGAGAGAGAGAGAGAGAGAGAGAGAGAAGAGAGAGAAAAGAGAGAGAGAGAGAGAGAGAGAGAGAGAGAGAGAGAGAGACAGAGAGAGAGAGAGAAGAGAGAAGAGGGAGAGAGAGAGAGAGAGAGAGAGAAGAGAGTTTAGCAGTGGAAGGTACACCAGAAGCTTGCAAATTACACACCAGTAACAGAATTTCAAAATACCTCCAGTAACAGTCACGTTTCTGCCAGTAGAGGAACACTTCTATCTTAGTAGTTGCTGCCAGCTAAGTAACTTAAATATAAAGTAAATAGTACTATAAGGCATAAAAAATTTATTTAATCAATTGATGAAAATAACTCTTCCAATATCGTACTAAATAATGCAAGTTATAAAATATACATTATAATTACAAAAATGTTAATAAATTAACTGGATATATACACAAATAACATACAAAGCTTATAACGACGGTCCGACTTGAACCATTTACGAAGTCACTGTGTAAATGGTCCAAGTAGGACCGAAACATCGTGTTAAGTTCCTCTCTTCTATGTGCTGGTTATTGTGTATTGTTCCAGTCACGGTGGTGTGACCTTTTGTTATTAAACTACAAGTATAACAAGTAACAACCTCACACAAGCAGCACCAGCAGCACCAGCAACACCAGCACCACCAGCAATACCAGCACCACCAGCACCACCAGCACCACCAGCAACACCAGCACCACCAGCAATACCAGCACCACAAGCAATACCAGCACCACCAGCACCACCAGCACCACCAGCACCACCAGCAACACCAGCACCACCAGCAACACCAGCACCACCAGCAATACCAGCACCACCAGCAATACCAGCACCACCAGCAACACTAGCACTACCAGCAAAACCACAAGCAGCACCAGCAACACCAGCACCACCAGCAACACCAGCACCACCAGCACCACCAGCACCACCAGCAACACCAGCACCACCAGCAATACCAGCACCACAAGCAAAACCAGCATCACCAGCAACACTAGCACTACCAGCAAAACCACAAGCAGCACCAGCAACACCAGCACCACTAGCAACACCAGCACTACCAGAAACACCAGCAACACCAGCAACACCAGCACTACCAGAAACACCAGCAACACCAGCAACACCAGCATCTCAAGCACCCTCCACAAGCAACACCAGCACCACCAGCAACACTAGCAGCACCAGCAAAACCACAAGCAGCACCAGCAACACCAGCACCACTAACAACACCAGCACTACCAGAAACACCAGCATCACAAGCACCTCAAGCAACACCAGCACCACCAGCACCACAAGCAACATCAGCAGCACCAGCAAAACCACCAGCAGCACCAGAAACACCAGCAGCACAAACAACACAAGCAACACCACTAGCAGCACAAGCAACACAAGCAACACCACTAGCAGCACCAGCAACAAGAGCACCTCCAGCACCACAAGCAACACCAGCACCACCAGCAACACCAGTACCACAAGCAACACCAGCAGCACCAGCAAAACCACCAGCAGTACCAGTAACACCAGCACCACTAGCAACACGAGAACTACCAGCAACACTAGCACCACCAGCAACCCCATCAGCACCAGCACCACCACTAACACCAGCAACACTAGCACCACCAGTAACAACATCTCAAACATCAGCAGCACCAACAACAGCACCAGAAAGCACAAGCAACACCAGCCCCATCAAAAACACCAGCAGCACAAGCAGCACCAGCACCACCAGCAACACCATCAGCACCAGCACCACCACTAACACCAGCAACACTAGCACCACCAGCAACAACATCTCAAACATCAGCAGCACCATCAGCAACACCAGCAGCACAAGCAGCACCAGCACCACCAGCAACACAACCACCCACACCAGCAACTCCGGGAACACCAGCAACAAAAGCAACACCAACAGCAGCAGCAGCACAACACAAACAATACCAGCAACACCAACAACAGCAACACCAACAACAACAGCCACCACCAACAACACCAGCAGCACCAGCAACACACCACCGCCACCAGCAACAAAGCAAAATCAGCAACAAAAGACACCCCAGCAACAGCAGCAACCCAAACAATACCAGCAACACCAACAACACCAGCAATGCCAGCAATCCCAGCAGTACCAACAACACCACCAACAACAACACAAACAGCACCAGCAACACCAGCAGCATCAGCAACACCAGCAGCACCAGCAGTACCAATTACACCAACAGCACCAGCAACACGAACAACATCAGAATCACAAGTAACAACATCAACAACACCAGCCGCACAAGTGACATCAGCAGCACCAACACAACAACACCAGAAACACCAGCAACACCAACAACAGCGGATACACCAGCAACACTAACAACACCAGCAACGCCAGAAGCACCAGCAACACCAGAAGCACCAGCAACACCAACAACACCAGCAACACGAGAAGCACCATCAACACCAGAAGCACCAGCAATATCAGCAACCAGCAATACCAGCAACACCAGTAGCACCAACAACACCAACAAAACTAGCTGCACCAGCAACAACAGCAGCACCAGCACCGCCAGCAACAATAGCAGCACCAACAAGACCAGCAACACTAGCAACACCAGCAGCCCTAGCAGCACCAGCAGCACCAGCAATACCAACAGTACCAGCAGCTCCAGCAGCAGCAGCAAAAGCACCAACACCACCCCTAGCAGCACCAGACAACTAGCACTATCAACAATAGAAGCACCAGCAGCAACATTATCAACAACACCAGCAGCATAAACATCAACACCATCACTAGGTTTCAACAGTACCACCACCACCAGCATCAGCAACAACAACACTAGCAGCATCAGTAGCATCAGCAACAACAACACTAGCAGCATCAGTAGCATCAGCAACAACAGCAATACTAGCAGCAGCAGTAGCAGCAGTAGCACTAGCAACAACACCAGCAGCATCAGTAGCACCAGCAACAACACCAGCAGCAGCAGTAGCACCAGTAGAAGCAGCAACAACAACACTAGCAGGAACAACACCAGCAGCAGCAGCACCAGCAGAAACAACAGCAACAACACCAACAAAAGTAGTAGCACCAGCAACAACACCAGCAGCATCAGTAGCACCAGCAACAACACCAGCAGCAGCAGTAGCAGAAACAACAGCAACAACACCAACAAAAGCAGTAGCACTAGCAACAACACCAACAGCAGCAGTAGCACCAGCAACAACACCAGCAGCAGCAGTAGCACCAGCAACAACACCAGCAGCAACAGTAGCACCAGCAACAACACCAGCAGCAGCAATAGCACCATCCTCAACGCCAGTAGCAACAACACCAGCAACAGCAAGAGCACCAGCAGAAACAACAGCAACAACAGCAGCAGCAGCAGCAGTAGCACCGGTAACAACACCAGCAGCAACAACTTCAGCAGCAGCACCAGCCGCAACAATAGCAGCAACAACACCAGCAGCAGCAGTAACACCAGCAACAGCCCCAGCAGCAACAACACCAGGAGCAGCAGTAGCACCAACAACAAAACCAGCAGTAGCACCAGCAGAAACAGCAGCAACAACACAAGCAGCAGCAATAGCACCAGTAACAACACCAGCAGCAGCAATAGCACCAGGAACAACACCAGCAGCAGCAATAGCAGCAGCACCAACACCAGCAGTAACAACACCAGCAGCAACAACACAAATAACACAAGCAGCAGCAATAGCACCAGGAACAACACCAGCAGCAGCAATAGCACCAGGAACAACACCAGCAGCAGCAATAGCACCAGCACCAACACCAGCAGCAACAACACCAGCTGTAGCAGTAGCACCAGCAGCAGCAGTAGCACCAGCCACAACACCAGCAGCAACAATACCAGAAGCAGCAGTTGAACCAGCAACAGCACCAGCAGCAGCAGTAGCACCAGCAACAACACCAGCAACAGCAACACCAGCAGCAGCAGTAGCACCAGCCACAACACCAGCAGCATCAACACCAGCAGCAGCAATAGCAGCAGCAGTAGCACCAGCAGTAACAACACCAGCAGCAACAACACCAGCAGCAGCAGTAGCACCAGCAGAAACAGGAGCAACAATAACAGCCACAGCTGCAGCAAGTAAACAAAGACAATGTGTTAGACAAGTGTTGTTACACTCACTTGTTATATGCAAATTTCTTCATGTAACCGTTTTCCCGAGAGATTGTTTGTCTCCTGAATTGTGTCTCTACTCCAATAATTCCCTGAATTGTGTCTCAACTCCAATAATTCCCTGAATTGTGTTTCAACTCCAATAATTCCCTGAATTGTGTGTCAACGTCAATAATTCCCTGAATTGTGTGTCAACTCCAATAATTCCCTGAATTGTGTCTCAACCCCTATAATTCCCTGAATTGTGTCTCAACGCCAATAATTCCCTGAATTGTGTCTCAACATCAATAATTCCCAGAATTGTGTCTCAAATCCAATAATTTCCTGAATTGTATCTCAACCCCAAAAATTCACTGAATTGTGTCTCAACCCCAATAATTCCCTGAATTGTGTGTCAACGTCAATAATTCCCTGAATTGTGTCACAACCCCAATATTTCCCTGAATTGTGTGTCAACGTCAATAATTCCCTGAATTGTGTCTCAACCCCAATAATTCCCTGAATTGTGTTTCAACTCCAATAATTCCCTGAATTGTGTGTCAACGTCAATAATTCCCTGAATTGTGTGTCAACTCCAATAATTCCCTGAATTGTGTTTCAACCCCAATAATTCCTTGAATTGTGTGTCAACGCCAATAATTCCCTGAATTGTGTCTCAACCCCAATAATTCCCTGAATTGTGTCTCAACTCCAATAATTTCCTGAATTGTATCTCAACCCCAATAATTCCCTGAATTGTGTCTCAACCCCAATAGTTCCCTGAATTGTGTGTCAACGTCAATCATTCCCTGAATTATGTCTCAACCCCAATAATTCCCTGAATTGTGTGTCAACGTCAATAATTCCCTGAATTGTGTCTCAGCGCCAATAATACCCTGAATTGTGTCTCAACCCCAATAATTCCCTGAATTGTATGTCAAAGTCAATAATTCCCTGAATTTTATGTCAAAGTCAATAATTCCCTGAATTGTATCTCAGCGCCAATAATACCCTAAATTGTGTATCAACACCAATAATTCCTTGAATTGTGTCTCAACGCCAATAATTCCCTGAATTGTGTGTCAACGCCAATAATTCCTGAATTGTGGGTCAACGCCAATAATTCCCTGAATTGTTTCTCAACGCAAATAATTCCTTGAATTTTGTGTCAACGTCAGTAATTCCCTGAATTGTATCTCAACGCTAATAACTCCCTGAATTGTGTGTTTACTCCAATAATTCCCTGAATTCTGTGCCAATATCAATAATTCTCTGAATTGTCTCAACGCCAATAATTCCCTGAATTTTGTGTCAACGTCAATAATTCCAGCCCCAGGGTGAACGTGTATTGTTCCTCATATATTTAACATGTAAATTAAGAAATCAAAAACAATATGGTGGACCACCACTAACACTGTCGACCAGTCAGCTGATTACAATATATCATTTTTTTTTTTTTAACAGGATTCCTCGGATGAGGGAATTTTTTATGTGAAAATGATGAGATTTTTCAACAGTGTTTATGTTATGAGTTATGAGTGACGATATAACATGAAATTAATTACTAAAGATGATTTGATTTTAACATTATTAATTTTTTTTATCTGTGATAGTGTGAAAGATTTAGAGAGAGAGAGAGAGAGAGAGAGAGAGAGAGAGAGAGAGAGAGAGAGAGAGAGAGAGAGAGAGAGAGAGAGAGATGGACATAGGGAGGGAAAGAAATAATAGCAAGAGAAAGGGAGAGAATGAGACAGACTGGAAGAATGGGAAAGAGTGAGAGACAAAGTGGGAGTGACTCGTAAACTTGCCGAAAATAACAGAGAAAGTTTTTTCAGTTAACGGAAGAAAAACAGTGAGAAAAACGGAAAAAGAAAGAGACAGAAAAAAAAACAGAGACAATAAATGTTTACAATGGTATTTAACAAATAAAAAAACATTATCCATCATATTATTGGGAACAAACGAGACCGTTATGGAAAGTTTAATGCAGCCCAAACATCGTTAGTCCAGGATTCAACGTTTGAGCTATTCATTAATAATTAATGTATGTATATATGCATTTATATACATATATATATATATATATATATATATATATATATATATATATATATATATATATATATATATATATATATATATATATATATATATATATATATATATATAGGTCACCCTACATAACAGCTAATGACACACACACACACACACACACACACACACACCCGGTGGCCTGGTGGTAAAGCTCTCGCTTCACGCACGGAGGGCTCGGGTTCAATTCCCGGCAGGGCGGAAACATTTCAAGTGTTTCCTTACACACACACATACAACAGGCCTAGTGTCAAATCGACATGTGCCTAGGACAAAATGGTAACTAACTAACACACACACACACAAACACACACACATCACATACACACAAAAAAGAACACACACACAATCATACACATACACAAACACACTCACACATGCACGCACACACACATACATACACACAAACACACACAAACACACACACATATACATACACGCCCCGATAGCACGGTGGCTAGCGCTCTTGCTTCACGCACGGAGGGCCCGGGTTCAATTCCCGGCGGGGCCGAAACATTTCGAAGTGTTTCGTTACACACATACACATACATACAACAGGCCTAGTGTCTAATCGACATGTGCCTAGGACAAAATGGTAACTAACACACACAAACATATACACACACACACAAACATACACACACACACATACACACATACACGCACATACATACACATACACATGCTAGAGGGCATACACACAACTGAGGAGGAAGTGAAGCAGTTACTCAGTGACCTCGATACCTCAAAGGCGATGGGTCCGGACAATATCTCCCCGTGGGTTCTTCGGGAAGGAGCTGAGGTACTGAGTGTGCCACTTACCACAATATTCAACACATCCCTTGAAACTGGGCAGCTACCTGAGGTATGGAAGAAGGCCAACGTAGTCCCCATCTTTAAAAAAGGAGACAGAAAAGAGGCACTAAACTATAGACCGGTGTCACTTACATGTATAGTGTGCAAAGTCCTGGAGAAAATCATCAGGAAAAGAATGGTGGAGCACCTCGAGCTGAACAGGATAATAAACACCAGACAGCATGGATTCCGGGAAGGCAAATCCTGTGTAACAAACCTCCTAGAGTTCTATGATAAAGTAACAGAGGTAAGGCAGGAGAGAGAAGGGTGGGTTGATTGCATTTTCCTGGACTGCAAGAAGGCATTCGACACAGTTCCTCACATGAGATTAGTTAAGAAGTTGGAAGAACAAGCAGGTATAACAGGAAGGGCACTGGAATGGATCAGGGAATACCTCAAAGGGAGGCAACAACGGGTCATGGTGCGTGGTGAGGTATCACAGTGGGCGCCTGTGACGAGCGGTGTACCGCAGGGGTCAGTCCTAGGACCAGTGTTATTCCTGGTATATGTAAATGACATGACGGACGGGATAGACTCAGAAGTGTCTCTATTCGCGGATGATGTGAAAATAATGAGGAGAATCACATCGGAAGAGGACCAGGCAGGGCTGCAAACAAACCTGGACAAGCTCGACATCTGGTCTAGCAGTTGCCTTCTCGAATTCAATCCCTCCAAATGCAAAGTCATGAGGATCGGAGAAGGGCAAAGAAGACCGCTGACAGAGTACAAGCTAGGCGGACAAAGGCTACAAACCTCGGCAAAGGAGAAAGACCTTGGAGTGAGTATAACGCCTAGCACGTCTCCGGAGGCACACATCAACCAGATAACTGCGGCAGCATATGGGCGTCTGGCAAACCTTAGATTAGCGTTCCGTTACCTTAACAAGGAATCGTTCAAGACACTGTATACCGTGTACGTCAGGCCCATACTAGAATATGCAGCACCAGTCTGGAACCCACACCTGGTCAAGCACGTAAGGAAACTAGAGAAAGTGCAAAGGTTTGCGACAAGGTTAGTTCCACAACTCAGGGGTCTGTCTTATGAAGAAAGGTTGAGGGAAATAGGACTAACAACACTGGAGGAAAGAAGGGTCAGAGGAGACATGATAACGACATACAAAATACTGCGGGGAATTGACAAGGTAGATAGTGACAGGTTGTTTCAGAGAGGGAACACAGAAACAAGGGGACACAACTGGAAGCTGAAGACTCAGATGAGTCAAAGGGATGTCAGGAAACATTTCTTCAGCCACAGAGTAGTCAGGAAGTGGAATGGACTAGAGAAAGATATAGTGGAGGCAGGAACCATACATAGTTTTAAGACAAGGTATGATAAAGCTCATGGAGCAGGGAGAGCAGAGACCCAGTAGCAGACAGCGAAGAGGCGGGGCCAGGAGCTGAGTCTCGACCCCTGCAACCACAATTAGGTGAGTACAATTAGGTGAGTACACACAAACACACAGACACACACAAACACAGACACACACACACAGACACACACCCACACAGACACACACCGCCAAATGCAAAGTCATGAAGATCGGGGAAGGGCAAAGAAGACCACAGACAGAGTATAGGCTAGCGTTCCGATACCTTAGTAAGGCATCGTTCAAGACACTGTACACCGTGTACGTCAGGCCCATACTAGAGTATGCAGCGCCAGTACCTGGTCAAGAAATTAGAGAAAGTGCAAAGGTTTGCGACAAGGCTAGTTCCAGAGCTAAGGGGAATGTCCTACGAAGAAAGGTTAAGGGATATCGGCCTGACAACACTGGAGGACAGGAGGGTTAGGGGAGACATGATAACGACATACAAAATACTGCGGGGAATATACAAGGTGGATAGAGACAGGATGTTCCAGAGAGGGGAATACAGAAACAAGGGGTCACAGTTGGAAGTTGAAGACTCAGATGAGTCAAAAGGATGTTAGGAAGTATTTCTTCAGCCATAGAGTAGTCAGGAAGTGGAAAAGTCTAGCAAGTGATGTAGTTAATGCAGGAACCATACATAGCTTTAAGACGAGGTACAAAGCTCATGGAGCAGGGAGAGAAGGGACCCAGTAGCGATCAGTGAAGAGGCGGGACCAGGAGCTGAGTCTCGACCCCTGCAACCACAATTAGGTGAGTACACACACACACACACACGACATATAAGATACCGAGAGGAATAGACAAGGTTGACAGAGACAGAATGTTCCAGAGATGGGACACAGCAACAAGGGGACACAGTTATAAGTTGAAGACTCAGATGAATCATAGGGATGTTAGGAAGTATTTCTTCAGTCACAGAGTGGTCGGGAAGTGAAATAGTTTGGGAAGCGATGTAGTGGAGGCAGGTTCCATACATAGCTTTAAGATGAAGTATGATAAAGCTCATGGCGCAGGGAGAGTGACCCAGTAGCTACCAGTGAAGAGGCGGGGCCAGGAGCTATGAATCGACCTCTGCAACCACAACTAGGTGAGTACAACTAGGTGAGTTCACACACATACATACACACAAACACAAACGCATATACACACACATACACACAAGCACACACACACACACACACACACACACACACAGACATACACACACAATCAAAAACACAAACACACACACACTCACATACACACACACATACACATACACACACACAATTAGAGAAAGTGCAAAGATTTGCAACAAGGTTAGTTCCAGAGCTAAGGGGACTGTCCTAAGAAGAAAGGTTAAAAGAAATCGGGACGACAACACTGGAGGACAGGAGGGTTAGGGGAGACATGATAACGAAATACAAAATACTGCGAGGAATAGATAAGGTGGACAGAAACAGGATGTTCCAGAGATGGGACACAGAAACAAGGGGTTACAATTGGAAGTTGAAGACTCAGAGAAGTCAAAGGGATGTTAGGAAGTATTTATTCAGTCATAGAGTTGTCAGGAAGTGGAATAGTCTGGCAAGTGATGTAGTGGAGGCAGGAACCATACATAGTTTTAAGACGAGGTATGATGATGCTCCTGGAGCAGGGAGAGAGAGGACCCAGTAGCGGTCAGTGAAGCGGCGGGGCCAGGAACTGAGTCTCGACCCCTGCAACCACAAATTTCTGAGTACACACATACACACATATATATATACACACACACACACCTCAAAGGAGATGTTGTCCGGATAACATCCCTCCATAGGTCCTGAGAGAGTGACCAGAGGCACTATGTATACCACTAACAACAATCTTCAACACATCTATCGAAACAGTGCGACTTCCTTAGGTATGGAAGACGGCAAATGTAGTCCCAGTTTTTAAAATAGGAGACAGACACGAAACATTAACCTACAGACCAGTGTCACTGACATGTATAGTATGCAAAGTCATGTAAAAGATTATCAAGAGGAGAGTCGTGGAGCACCTAGTAGGGAATGAGCTTATCAACGGCAGCCAGCACAGTTTCAGGGACAGGAAATCCTGTGTCAAAAACCTAATGGAGTTCTATGACAGGGTGACAGCAGTAAGACGAGAGAGAGTGGTGGGTAGATTGCATTTTCTTGGACTTTTAAGAAGTCGTTTGACACAGTCCCACACAAGAGATTAGTGCAAAACCTGCTGGACGAGGCAGGTATAACAGGGAAGGCACTGCAATGGATCAGGGAATACCTGTCAGGCAGGAAGGAACAGCAATTCATAGTACGTGGTGAGGTGTCAGAGTGGGCGCCTGTGACGAGCGGGGTTCTACAGGGGTCAGTCCTAGGACCGGTGCTGTTCCTGGTATTTGTGAACGACATAACGGAAGGAATAAACTCCGAAGTGTCCCTGTTTGCAAATGATGTGAAGTTGATGAGAAGAATTCAGTCGGACCCGGAAAAGGCAGAACTACAAAGGAATCTGGACAGGCTGCAGGCCTGGTCCAAAAACTGGCTTCTGGAGTTCAACCCCACCAAGTGCAAAGTCATGAAGATTGGGAAAGGGCAAAGAAGACCCCAGACGGAGTACAGTCTAGGGGGGCATGAGTCTACAAACCTCACTCACTCACTCACTCTACACTGTGTACGCCAGGCCCATCACCAGTTTGCAACAAGACTAGTTCCGGAGCTAAGGGGCATGTCCTACGAGGAAAGGTTAAGGGAAATCGACCTGACGAAACTGGAGGACAGGAGAGATAGGGGGGCATGATAACGACATATAAAATACTGAGAGGAATTGACAAGGTGGACAGAGACAGAATGTTCCAGAGATGGGACAGCAACAAGGGGTCAGATGAATCACAGGGATGTTAGGAAGTATTTCTTCAGTCACCGAGTTGTCAGGAAGTGGAATAGTCTGGGAAGTGATGTAGTGGACTCAGGATCCATACATAGTTTTAAGAAGAGGTATGATAAATCTCATGTTTCCGGAAGAGTGACCTAGTAGTGGACAGTGAAGAGGCGGGGCCAAGAACTGTGAATCGACCCCTGCAGCCACAACTAGATGAGTACAACTAGGTAAGTACACACGCATACACACACACACGCGCGCATTTCTTCAGCCACAGAGTAGTCAGGAAGTGGAATAGTCTAGAGAAAGATATAGTGGAGGCAGGAACCATACATAGTTTTAAGACAAGGTATGATAAAGCTCATGGAGCAGGGAGAGCAGAGACCCAGTAGCAGACAGCGAAGCGGCGGGGCCTGGAGCTGAGTCTCGACCCCTGCTACCCCAATTAGGTGAGTACTCACACACACATACATACATATACACATACACACTCACAGACAGATAGATAGACAGACACACACACACACACACACACACACACACACGAAGGAGAGAAACCGGCCGGTTAAGGTTATTTTCAGGACAGAAACGGTGCAAAACAGGATTCTGCAAGAGAAATCACAGCTGAAGGACTCGCCAACATGCAGCATGGTGTTCCTAGACTGAGACTGAACCAGATCAGAACGACAACATCTAAGGCAGAGGGCACAGAAGCGAAAGGTGCTAGGAGGAAAGATATGGACAGAAACAGCAGAGGACAAAGAGAGCAGGGCAGAGCAACAAACGCAGGCACACACAGAACAACCACTGGAACCCCACAACCAAACACGCTATCCAAAGACAAACCACACTTACAGCCCCCCCCACCACACTACACTGTAGAATCCCACAGCACACTGCCAGGTCCCCCACCGTCACTGACCCCCCAGAACACAGTAGTGGAGAGGAAAATTAAGGTATGGTACACCAACGCTGATGAAATAACGAACAAGTGGGAGGAGTGGCACGAAAGAGTCAAAGAGGCATCATTGGACATAATAGCTCTCACAGAAACCAAGCTCACAGGGATGATAACAGATGCCATCTTTCCAACTAGGCATCAGATCCTGAGAAAAGACAGCAGGAACAGAGGGGGTGATGGAGTGGCTCTGCTCATCAAAAACCGATGGGAGTTTGACGAGCTGGGGAGAAGAGACAGAGTAGAAGCAAGATACTACATAATTGGAAGAGAGTAATAGAGCAATGGTTGACACACTGACTGAAATGGCTAGAAGGGCCCACGCAAGCAGGTCAAAGCTGCTGATTATGGGTGACTTCAACAACAAGGAAATCGACTAGGAAAACCTGGAGCCACATGGGGCCCAAGATTCATGGGGGGCTAAGATGATGGAGGTAGTACTGGAAAACCTCATGCACCAACACGTAAAGGACATTGAGGACGTCACATATGAAAGACCCCTCGGGGCCAGTGATCATGTGGTACTGAGGTTCGATTCTAGAGTAGAGTTATAAGTGGAGGGGAAAGCAGGAAGGGCAGGACGAATCAAGAAAAACTACAAGAGAGGGGACTACACAGGCATGATGAATTTCCTGCACGGGGTCCAGTAGGACAGAGAGCTGGAAGGGAAATCAGTAAACGAGATGATGGAATATATGACAACAATATGCAAGGAAGCTGAGGAGAGGTTTGTACCCAAGGGTAACAAATAACGAGAAGGCCAAAGGTGAAGAGAGGCCAAAACCAGGTGCACTAGAGAATGGAAGAAGTACAGAGGGCAAATAACCCAGAGGAATACGGAAAGTACTCGTAGAGCCAGATACGAATATGTACAGGTAAGAAGGGAGGCCCAACGGCAATATGAAAATGACATAGCAGCGAAAGCTAAATCTGACCTGAAGCTGTTGTACAGCCACATCAGGAGGAGAACAACAGTCATGGACCAGGTGATCAGGCTCAAAAAGGAAGGAGGGGAGATCACAAGAAACAACCGTGAAGTATGTGAGGAACTCAACATGAGATTCAAGGAAGTGTTCACAGAGGAGACAGAAGAGACCCTAGAGAGACGGAGAGGAGGGGTACACCTTTAAGTGTTGGACACTGCTAATTGAGCTACATACCTCAAAGGCGATGGGGCCGGATAACATCTCTCCATGGGTCCTGAGAGAGGGAGCAGAGGCGCTATGTGTACCACTAACAACAATATTAAACACATCTATAGAAAAAGGGCGACTACCTGAGGTATGGAAGACAGCAAATGTAGTCCCAATTTTTAGAAAAGGAGACAGACACGAAGCACTCGACTACAGACCAGTGTCACTGACATGTATAAAATGCAAAGTCATGGAGATCATTGGAGAAGAGTGGTGGAGCACCTAGAAAGGAATGAGCTTATCAAAGACAGTCAGCATGGTTTCAGGGATGGGAAATCCTGTATCACAAACCTACTGGAGTTCTATGACAGGGTGACAGCAGTAAGACAAGAGAGAGAGAGGTGGGTAGATTGCACTTTCTTTGACTGTAAGAAGGCGTTTGACACAGTTCCACACAAGAGACTAGTGCAAAAGCTGGAGGGCCAGGCAGGGATAACAGGGAAGGCACTACAATGGATCAGGGAATGCCTGTCAGGAAGACAACAGCGAGTCGTGGTACGTGGCGAGACGTCAGAGTGGGCGCCTGTTACGAACGGGGTTCCACAGGGGTCACTCCTTGGACCGGTGCTGTTTCTGGTATTTGTGAACGACATGATGGAACGAATAGACTCCGAAGTGTCCCTGTTTGCAGATGATGTAAAGTTGATGCGAAGAATTCAATCGGACGAGGACCAGGCAGAACTACAAAGGGATCTGGCCAGGCTACAGGCCTTGTGTAGCAACTACCTCCTGGAGTTCAACCCCACCAAGTGCAAAGTCATGAAGATTGGGGAAGGGCAAAGAAGATCGCAGACGGAGTACAGCCTAGGGGGCCAGAGACTACAAACCTCTGTCAAGGAAAAGGACCTTGGGGTGAGTATAACACCAGGCACATCTTCTGAGGCGCACATCAACCAAATAACTGCTGCAGCATATGGTTGCATAGCAAACCTAAGAACAGCATTCCGACATCTTAATAAGGAATCGTTCAGGACCCTGTTTACGTTAGGCCCATATTGGAATATGCAGCACCAGTTTGGAACCCACACTAGAGAAAGTGTAAAGGTTTGCAACAAGACTAGTCCCGGAGCTAAGGGGTATGTCCTACGAGGAGAGGTTAAGGGAAATCGACATGACGACACTGGAGGACAGGAGAGATAAGGGTGACATGATAACGACATATAAAATACTGAGAGGAATTGACAAGGTGGACAGAGACAGAATGTTCCAGAGATGGGACAGCAACAAGGGGTCAAATGAATCACAGGGATGTTAGGAAGTATTTCGTCAGTCACCGAGTTGTCAGAAAGTGGAATAGTCTGGGAAGTGATGTAGTGGAGGCAGGACCCATACATAGTTTTAAGAAGAGATATGATAAAACTCATGGAGCCGGAAGAGTGAGCTAGTAGCTGCCAGTGAAGAGGCGAGGCCAGGAACTGTGATTCGACGCCTGCAACCACAACTAGGTGAGTACACACAAACACAGACACAGACACAGCTTCAACATTAAACAATATTTATTTAAAGCCCATGAAAGCCTTTGTTTACATTTGCATTTTTATGTTAATTCGAATTTTCCTTCTTTTTACCGAAATTCTTTCGGCAGTTTTACGGTCAAACGCTATCGTTCTTTTCCACCAGTTGCTGAAAGAATTCTGTTGAGTGCGTGAGAGGTGATTGTCGTCCCCAATCGATGCCTGTACGACGCTGTACGACCCTGTACGACGCTGCACGACCCTCTACGACACTTTACGATACCAGGTAGTCGTATGCTGGTAGCCAGGTAAACTTGTGACTCTTCTATACTCCCACATTCTCAGCAACCCGTTAAGCAACCTTTTTCAACCTCTTGTCTGTTTTGTTGTTAACCACATTGACCTGGTGTTCCTCACGTTCTTCATCATCCCTTACGGATTTATCGTTTTCCCTTGAATGTAAAAATGCTTGTGTCCCAGAGAGATGCTGAGAGACTTTAAATGATCTCTCTGACCAAAGCTGACATCTCTCTGAACCATATGTTGACCTTTCACTTCATCCTCTAACAATATTGATGCTTCAGATGAGACAGTCAGTATTCGTAACTTTCTTTTTCAATGTTCTCTCTCTCTCTGTCTCTCTCTGTATCTGTCTGTCTGTCTGTCTCTCTGTCTCTCTCTCTCATTCTTCTTTACACAGGGTTTTTCAAAATTAATTTAAGAGTTCCTGGAGAACAGTATGAAGTAGGAGACTTTTGTGAGCCAGCGATTTCATATGGACAACTAATTTTATTTCGTTGATGTCGTTATGCTGTACCAATTTGTTCCAGACTCTACTCATCCTAGGAATAAATGATCTCAGATAAAGTCTTGTTCTTGAGAAGGGTACAGTCAGGGTGAAGCTGCTGCCCGTCTTGTGGTGTAGAAGCTCAATTCTCGCTGTCCTCTGATTGGAGCCCAGTGTGGCACCTTAACAACATTATCCTTGTTGAATTATACACTTGAGCAACACTTGGGTATATTTATTGTGGAAACGTTTCGCCAGCCAGCGGCTTCCTCAGTGCAATACAGAGAAGAATGGTTGAAGATCAGAAGGCGTTTGAAGGTAATCAGTCCCTTAGCCTGGAGTCGATGCTTTGTGAATGTTGCAGGGGACTGGAGATGTCGTGTCTGAGGGTAATGTCTGTTGTGAATATTATGCAGAGAATTCGTGGTTTGGAGATTAAGAGGAGGAGGAGGAGGTGCGGATTACTAAAAGTATTATTCAATGGGCTGAGGAAGGGTTGTTGAGATGGTTCGGAGATTTAGAGAAGGTGGAGCAAAATAGGATGACTTGGAGGGTGTATGAACGTATAGTGGAGGGAAGGCAGGGTAGAGATCGACCTTAGAAAGGTCGGAGGTAAGGGAGGTTTTGTATGCGAAAGTTTTGACATCCAGCAGTCGTGTGCGAGTGTGTTTGATAGCAGTTGGGGGTAATTAATTTGTTTTTATGATTCGACATGTTGGAGTGTGAGCCAGGTAACATTTATTAAGGGATTCTGGGAAACCTGTTAGGCAGACTTGAGTCCTGGAAGTGGGAGGTACAATGTCTGCACTCTGAAGGAGGGCTGAGGATATTTGGCAGTTTGGAATGGTATCTGAACTGTGGTATCGGGACGCCTCTGGCAAGGGTGAAGAAATATATGACTAAGGGAATTGTGAAACACCTTAGCAAAAGTTTCTGCATGATCATTACAATGCACAGCCTTCACCCTGATACAATGCACAGCCTTCACCCTGATACAATGCACAGCCTTCACCCTGATACAATGCACAGCCTTCACCCTGATACAACAGACATATATGTGGATCATTCAACTTCATATTTGTACTAGTACCCGTCTGTTGTCAACAGCAATTACTCACTGATTACCACGTGTTTAGCGCTGTGGTATGACGATATTGTTGCAAATGTCAAAAAGGTCTATGGGTAATAGTGTAAAGAAAAACATGAAGCATTTATGTGTATCATTGTCACAGAGATTCAAGTTGTTGGATAAACTTGAGAGGAGTGTAAGTGTGAAGAGTCTGACTCAAGTGTTTGGTGTTGCAACAACCTCTGTCTACTTCCTAAAGAAACAACAGAAGAAATTGTTGAGGTTCCTTGCTGAAAGTGATGAACAGAAGTTAATATAAAATGTAAATGTATCGCATTGATGGGAAAAATGAAGATCTCGATCGTGTTTTTATGGAGTGCATTTGTCAGCTTAGGAGTGAGACTAAGATGCTTAAAGAAATGTCTGTCATGAAACAAGCAAATGTCTGTCATGACAAACTAAATATTGACGGTAACTGTGAACATTTATCAGGTTGGTTATAAAAATTGAAGTAAAGGGATGACATTAAACATTTAAAGATTAATGGTGATAAACCATCTGCTGATCACTAAGCCTAAAACGAGCTAAACGCGATAAATTATGTAAAACAGCGCAAAAAAAAAAAAACTCGCTAGATACTGGCGATTTTAAATCCGCTAAATCCCAGTCCTGAGCTTAAAAGACTCTTACATCCAGAATTGTCAACAAAATGTTCTTTGTAGAGTTATCTTAAATGGTCATTTACCTGTAATAAACAATGTTAAATAACAATAAAGATATATTTCCCTCTGTTCTTCTCATATCATCGCTTAGTTTGTCATATTGAAGCATTGTTTGTCATATTGAAGCATTGTTTGTCATAATGAAGCATTGTTTGTCATATTAAAGCATTGTTTGTCATATTAAAGCATTGCTTGTCATATTGAAGCATTGTCTGTCATATTGAAGCATTGTTTGTCATATTGAAGCATTGTTTGTCATATTGAAGCATTGTTTGTCATATTGAAGAATTGTTTGTCATATTGAAGAATTGTTTGTCATAATGCAGCATTGTTTGTCATATTAAAGCATTGTTTGTCATATTTAAGCATTGCTTGTCATATTGAAGCATTGTCTGTCATATTGAAGCATTGTTTGTCATATTGAAGCATTGTTTGTCATATTGAAGCATTGTTTGTCATATTGAAGCATTGTTTGTCATATTGAAGCATTGTCTGTCATATTGAAGCATTGTTTGTCATATTGAAGCATTGTTTGTCATATTGAAGCATTGTCTGTCATATTTAAGCACTGTTTGTCATAATGAAGCATTGTTTGTCATATTAAAGCATTGTTTGTCATATTAAAGCATTGCTTGTCATATTGAAGCATTGTCTGTCATATTGAAGCATTGTTTGTCATATTGAAGCATTGTTTGTCATATTGAAGCATTGTTTGTCATATTGAAGAATTGTTTGTCATATTGAAGAATTGTTTGTCATAATGAAGCATTGTTTGTCATATTAAAGCATTGTTTGTCATATTTAAGCATTGCTTGTCATATTGAAGCATTGTCTGTCATATTGAAGCATTGTTTGTCATATTGAAGCATTGTTTGTCATATTGAAGCATTGTTTGTCATATTGAAGCATTGTTTGTCATATTGAAGCATTGTCTGTCATATTGAAGCATTGTTTGTCATATTGAAGCATTGTTTGTCATATTGAAGCATTGTCTGTCATATTTAAGCACTGTTTGTCATATTGAAGCATTGTTTGTCATATTGAAGCATTGTTTGTCATATTGAAGCATTGTTTGTCATATTGAAGCATTGTCTGTCATATTGAAGCATTGTTTGTCATATTGAAGCCTTGTTTGTCATATTGAAGCATTGTTTGTCATATTGAAGCATTGTCTGTCATATTGAAGCATTGTTTGTCATACTGAAGCATTGTTTGTCATATTGAAGCATTGTTTGTCATATTGAAGCATTGTTTGTCATATTGAAGTATTGTCTGTCATATTGAAGCATTGTTTGTCATATTGAAGCATTGTTTGTCATATTGAAGCATTGTTTGTCATATTGAAGCATTGTCTGTCATATTGAAGCATTGTTTGTCATATTGAAGTATTGTTTGTCATATTGAAGCATTGTTTGTCATATTGAAGCATTGTCTGTCATATTGAAGCATTGTCTGTCATATTGAAGCATTGTTTGTCATATTGAAGCATTGTTTGTCATATTGAAGCATTGTTTGTCATATTGAAGCATTGTTTGTCATATTGAAGTATTGTCTGTCATATTGAAGCATTGTCTGTCATATTGAAGCATTGTTTGTCATATTGAAGCATTGTTTGTCATATTGAAGCATTGTCTGTCATATTGAAGCATTGTTTGTCATATTGAAGTATTGTTTGTCATATTGAAGCATTGTCTGTCATATTGAAGCATTGTTTATCATATTGAAGCATTGTTTGTCATATTGAAGCATTGTTTGTCATATTGAAGCATTGTCTGTCATATTGAAGCATTGTCTGTCATATTGAAGCATTGTCTGTCATATTGAAGCATTGTTTGTCATATTGAAGAATTGTTTGTCATATTGAAGCATTGTTTGTCATATTGAAGCATTGTCTGTCATATTGAAGCCTTGTCTGTCACATTGAAGCATTGTCTGTCATATTGAAGCATTGTTTGTCATATTGAAGCATTGTTTGTCATATTGAAGCATTGTTTGTCATATTGAAACATTGTCTGTCATATTGAAGCATTGTCTGTCATATTGAAGCATTGTCTGTCATATTGAAGCATTGTTTGTCATATTGAAGCATTGTTTGTCATATTGAAGCATTGTTTGTCATATTGAAGCATTGTTTGTCATATTGAAGCATTGTCTGTCATATTGAAGCATTGTCTGTCATATTGAAGCATTGTTTGTCATATTGAAGCATTGTTTGTCATATTGAAGCATTGTTTGTCATATTGAAGCATTGTTTGTCATATTGAAGCATTGTTTGTCATATTGAAGCATTGTTTGTCATATTGAAGCATTGTTTGTCATATTGAAGCATTGTCTGTCATATTGAAGCATTGTCTGTCATATTGAAGCATTGTTTGTCATATTGAAGC
>WNWK01005982.1:50000-112200 GCA_009830355.1 Cherax destructor
CTCTACATGTCCAAACCACCTTAACAACCCTCCTCAGCTCTCTGGATAATAGTTTTGGTAATCCGCACCTCCTCCTAATTTCCAAACTCCGAATTCTCTGCATTATATTCACACCACACATTGACCTCAGACATGACATTTCCACTGCCTCCAGCCTTCTCCTCGTTGCAACATTCATCACCCATGCTTCACACCCATATAAGAGCGTTGGTATAACTATACTTTCATACATTCCCCTTTACTTCCATGGACAAGGTTCTTTGTCTCCACAGACTCCGAAGTGCTCCACTCACCCTTTTCCCTCATCAATTCTATGATTCACCTCATCCTTCATAGACCCATCCGCCGACATGTCCACTCCCAAATATCTGAATACATTCACCTCCTCCATACTCTCTCCTCCAATCTGATATCCAATCTTTCGTCACCTATTCTTTTTGTTATCCTCATCACCTTACTCTTTCCTATATTCACTTTCAATTTTCTTCTTTTACACACCCTACCAAATTCATCCACCAACCTCTGCAACTTCTCTTCAGAATCTCCCAAAAGCACAGTGTCATCAGCAAAAAGCAACTGTGACAACTCCCACTTTGTATTTGCTTTATCTTTTAGCCCAACACCTCTTGCCAAGACCCTCGCATTCACTTCTCTTACAACCCCATCTATAAATATATTGAACAACCACGGTGACATCACACATCCTTGTCTAAGGCCCACTTTTACTGGGAAATAGTCCCCTTCCCTCCTACACACTCTAACCTGAGCCTCACTATCCTCATAAAAACTCTTTACTGCTTTCAGTAACCTTCCTCCTATTCCATACACCTGCAACATCTGCCACATTGCCCCCCTATCTACCCTATCATACGCCTTTTCCAAATCCATAAATGCCACAAAAACATCTTTACCCTTATCCAAATACTGTTCACCTATATGTTTCACTGTAAACACTTGGTCTACACACCCCCTACCTTTCCTAAAGCCCCTTGTTCATCTGCTATCCTGCTTTCTGTCTTACTCTTAATTCTTTCAATAATAACTCTACCATACACTTTACCAGGTACACTCAACAGACTTATTCCCCTATAATTTTTGCACTCTCTTTTGTCCCCTTTGCCTTTATACAAAGGAACAATACACGCTCTCTGCCAATCCCTAGGTACCTTACCCTCTTCCATACATTTATTAAATAATAGCACCAACCACTCCAAAACTATATCCCCACCTGCTTTTAACATTTCTATCTTTATCCCATAATCCCAGCTGCCTTACCCCCTTTCATTCTACCCACTGCCTCACGAACTTTCCCTACACTCACAACTGGCTCTTCCACACTCCTACAAGATGTTATTCCTCCTTGCCCTACACACGAAATCACAGCTTCCCTGTCTTCATCAACATTTAACAACTCCTCAAAATATTCTCTCCATCTTCCCAATACTCTAACTCTCCATTTAATAACTCTCCTCTCCTATTTTTAACTGTCAAATCCATTTGTTCTCTAGGCTTCCTCAACTTATTAATCTCATTCCAAAACTTTTTCTTATTTTCAACAAAATTTGCTGATAACATCTCACCCACTCTCTCATCTGCTCTCTTTACATTGCTTCACCACTCTTTTAACCTCTCTTTTCTCTCCATATACTCTTCCCTCCTTGCATCACTTCTACTTTGTAAAAACCTCTCATATGCTAACTTTTTCTCCCTTACTACTCTCTTTACATCATCATTCCACCAATCGCTCCTCTTCCCTCCCGCACCCACTCGCCTGTAACCACAAACTTCTGCTGAACACTCTAACACTACATTTTTAAATCTACCCCATACATTTTCAACCCCATTGCCTACACTCTCACTAGCCCATCTATCCTCCAATAGTTGTTTATATCTTACCCTAACTGTCTCCTCTTTAGTTTATAAACCTTCACCTCTCTTTACTTACTGATTCTATTTTCCTTGTATCCCATCTACCTTTACTCCCACTGTAGCTATAACTAAAAAGTGATCTGATATATCTGTGGCCCTCTATAAACATGTACATCCTGAAGTCTACTCAACAGTCTTTATCTACCAATACATAGTCCAACAAACTACTATCATTACGCCCTACATCATATCTTGTATACTTATTTATCCTCTTTTTCTTAAAATATGTATTACCTATAACTAAACCCCTTTCTATACAAAGTTCAATCAAAGGGCTCCCATTACCATTTACACCTGGCACCCCAAACTTACCTACCACACCCTCTCTGCATGTTTCTCCCACTTTAGCATTTAGGTCCCCTACCACAATTACTCTCTCATTTGGTTCAAAAGTTCCTATACATTCGCTTAACATCTCCCAAAATCTCTCTCTCCTCTACACTCCTCTCTTCTCCAGGTGCATACACGCTTATTATGACCCACTTTTCGCATCCGACCCTTATTTTAATCCACATAATCCTTGAATTTACACATTATATTCCCTCTTTTCCTTCCATAACTGATCCTTCAACATTATTGCTACCCCTTCCTTAGCTCTAACTCTCTCAGATACTCCTGACTTAATCCCATTTATTTCTCCCCACTGAAACTCGCCTACCCCCTTCAGCTTTGTTTCGCTTAAGGCCAGGACATCCAACTTTTTCATTCATAACATCGGCAATCATCTCTTTCTTATCATCCGCACTACATCCACGCACATTAAGACATCCCAGTTTTATAAAGTTTTTCTTCTTCTCGTTTTTAGTAGATTGTGTACAGGAGAAGGGGTTACTAGCCCATTGCTCCCGGCATCTTAGTCGCCTCATACGACACGCATTGCTTACGGAGGAAGATTCTTTTCCACTTCCCATGGACAATAGAGAAAAAAAAAAAAACAAGAGCTATTAAGAAAAGAAGAAAAACCTAGATGTGTGTATGTATATATATATCATGTGTATGCCAGTGTAGTGTGACCTAAAGTGTAAGTAGAAGTAGCTAGATATACCTGTTATCCAGCGTGTTTATGAGACAGAAAAAAGACACCAGCAATCCTACCATCATGTAAAACAGTTTCAGGTTTCTGTTTCACAGTCACCTGGCAGGACGGTAGTACGTCCCTGGGTGGTTGCTGTCTACCAACCTACTACTCATATATATATATATATATATATATATATATATATATATATATATATATATATATATATATATATATATATATATATATATAAATCGTCCACTAACAGTCTGGCTGGTCACTGGACATCTCAAAATAATTCATTTCCATCTATATATATATATATATATATATATATATATATATATATATATATATATATATATATATATATGTCGTGCCGATTAGGTAGTTAGTTCAGGCTCTCAGGTAAGGACCCACTAGGGGCGAGGGGAAGTGGGGACAGAAGAAGAATAGCCGGTGAGAGGAAGAGCTTAAGTAGAAGAGAAAGAGTCAGGACTAAACCCAACAGTCTAACTACTTTAGGTAAAACTTGCGATTTTGGCTTAAATAGCAACGCTCACCTTGCCATATAAGACAAGTGAAAATTTGTGTATGCAATAATTTCGCCAAAATCATTCTGAACATAACATAAAAATATATTTCATTGTGTTTGATTATTATTAAATTAATGTTAACGTATCTAAAATATATTTAGTTGGGTTAGGCTAAATTAAATTGCGCTTTTTGTAATAAGGTTAGGTAGGTTTTCAAAGTTTCTCTTGGTACAAAATTATAAATTCTTACATTAACATAAATGAAAAAAATATATATTTAAACGTATAAGAGAAAATTTTAGAAAGGACTTTATTTTAGATGAGTTCTTGCTAATTGACCAGTTTTACCTAATCGGCACGACATATATATATATATATATATATATAACCGATCATGGAAAAAATTTCCAACACAATGCTCACCAACGCTTCAGGAAAGGACATAGCTCGTCTCCTAGCGGTGAAGGCACCACACTCAGGAGATTTCCTTTTTGCTGTTCCCAATTCCTCTCTGGGCACTCGACTCGACCCACAGGCCATTCGGATTGGTGTTGCTCTTCGCCTAGCCGCCCCCATACTCACCGAACATAGGTGTATTTGCGGCAGGGCGACGGCTGATCAATTCGGACTTCATGGTCTAGTGTGTCACACATCAGAAGGGAAGTATGCTAGACATGAGGAGGTCAATGACATCATAAGAGAAGCCTCGCCACAGCCCGTTGCCCAGCTCAACGGGAACCCCAAGTGCAGAGGTCTGATGGAAGTCAAAGCGTCCTGATGGAGCCACCATGCTACCCTGGAAGGATGGTAAGCAGATTGCTTGGGACTACACCTGTGCTGCCACATTGGCAGACACCTACCTGCCACACTCCTTAGCCGAAGGGGTGGAGCTGCCAGCCACAGGAGACCCAGAAGACCCGCAAATATGAAGACCTTCCCCCTTGCTATAACTTCATCCCAATAGGGTCGGAGACCCATGGAGCATGGGGCAAGTGTGCTCTAAAGTTTCTCAAGGAGCTGGGTGGAAAACTCATCATAGAAACCAAGGACCACTGGGCGATCAGCTTCATCTTTCAGAGACTCAGTGTTGCGATCCAGAGGGAAATGCCTGCAGTATTCTGGGCACGCGGCCCACTGCCGGGGAGTTGGACGAAGTATTTGACATGTAGCTCTGAGTTGTTATCTATGTTGTTTTACTTCCCATTGTATTTTGTCTATATATATATATATATATATATATATATATATATATATATATATATATATATATATATATATATATATATATATATATGTCGTGCCGATTAGGTAAAACTGGTCAATTACCAAGAACTCATCTAAAATTAAGTCCTTTCTAAAATGTTCTCTTATACGTTTAAAGATATATTTTTTCATTTATGTTAATATAAGAATTTATAATTTTGTACCAAGAGAAACTTTGAAAACCTACCTAACCTTATTACAACAAGCGCAATGTAATTTAGCCTAACCCAACTAAATATATTTTAGATACGTTAACATTAATTTAATAATAAACAAACACAATGAAATATATTTTTTCGTTATGTTCAGAATGAATTTGGCGAAATTATTGCATACACAAATTTTCACTTGTCTTATATGGCAAGGTGAGCGTTGCTATTGAAGCCAAAATCGCAAGTTTTACCTAATCGGCATGACATATATATATATATATATATATATATATATATATATATATATATATATATATATATATATATACGTATATATGTTTATTTGTGTGTGTGTGTGTTTATTTAAAGGTCAGTAACATTATTCAAAGTAATCGCTCAAGAAGGTCTGAATACACATTTCGACTTGCTTTTATATGCAAAAAAATCCCATCCAATATTTCTCGACTAGAAAATTCTAAAACGTCCCTGAAAGTCTTGGAAAATTCTCGCCTCCCGCTCCCTTGTGCCGACATGTATCGAAGGCAACCACTTCTATTTTATATTAGTGAAAATTGATTTATTTCTTTAAAAATATAATGACGTTGACAGTTTTTGGTTACCCCTTTCCTTCTGTTGTTAGAAAAATGTACACACTGAGCAGGTACACATAGTCTTACTTGGTGTACGCTTACATGTACACGCAGAGGGACAACCCAACACAGATGGAAATGAATTATTTTGAGATGTCCAGTGACCAGCCAGACTGTTAGTGGACGATTATTGTTTGGAGGTCATGTGGGGTAAGTGAAACACCTAATTTAAAGATTATGATGATTATTATTATAATCATTATTATTGTACTATTATTAATATCCTTAATGTTGTTATTGTTGTTAGTCGTCTATTATCATTATTATTATTATTATTATTATTATTATTATTATTATTATTATTATTATTATTATTATTATTATTATTATTATTAGTATTATTATTATTATATTATTATTATTATTATTATTGTTTTTTGTTGTTGTTGTTGTTGTTGTATCTATTATTATTATTATTATTATTATTATTTTTATTATTATTATTATTATTATTATTATCATTAGCATTTATCAAAGTAGTACAGCCAAAAAAATATATTGAATTAGACAGAAAAATGGTGTAATATAGAGGAAGGTTTCTTGACTAAGAGAGGCAGGTGCTGCGCGTGTCTTATCAATTTATTGGTATGACGAACTTTTGTTAGACGGACACTGGAAGTCCTGAAGGATTACTAAAAGATAACACGTGCATGAGGCACTCCTGAAGCTAGACTTATCGTAGTTATGAAGGAATACTGAAAGATAACATGTGGAGAAGAGACTCCTAATAATTTGCTCAGTAATCACTCGTTTAACTCTCAGTCTCAGAAAGCAGAGATCTTCTGATCATGTAATTCAGTACTCCAGTACGACAACGATAACCCGGCATCAGGAGTCTTCTACGTGTGTTATCATTCAGTACTCAAGTACGACAACGATAACCACAGCACCTGGAGTCTCCTACGTGTGTTATCATTCAGTACTCAAGTACAACAACGATAAACACAGCACCTGGAGTCTCCTACGTGTGTTATCATTCAGTACTCCAGTACGACAACGATAACCACAACATCAGGAGTCTCCTACGTGTGTTATCATTTAGTACTACAGTACGACAACGATAACCACAGCATCAGGAGTCTCCTACGTTTTTTATCATTCAGTACTCCAGTACGACAACGATAATCACAGCACCTGGAGTCTCCTACTTGTGTTATTCAGTACTCCAGATATACACTGAATTGTACTCATATTCTCCCTCATGATGTAGTCTCTCACACTCCCTCATGAAGTAGTCTCTCACACTCCTCATGTAGTCATTCACACTCTTTCATGATGTAGTCTTTCAAACTCCCTAATGTAGTCTTTCACACTCCCTCATGGTGTAGTCTCTCCCACTCTCTTATGGTGTAGTCTCTCACACTATTTCATGATGTAGTCTCTCACACTCTCTCATGATGTAGTTTCTCACACCCTCATGATGTAGTCTCTGACACTCCATCAAGATATAGTCTCTCACACTCCTTCATGATGTAATCTCTCACACTCCCTCATGATGTAGTCTCTTACACTCCCTCATGTTGTAGTCTCTCACACTCCCTCATGATGTAGCGTCTCTCACTCTGTCATGATGTAGTCTCTCACACTCTCTCATGATGTAGTTTCTCACACATTCATGATGTAGTCTCTCACACTCCTTCATGATGTAGTCTCTGACATCCAACGATAACCCACACTCTTTATGATGTATCTCACACTCCTCATGATGTAGCTCTTACACTCCCTCATGCTGTAGTCTCTCACACTCCCTCATGATGTAGCGTCTCTCACTCTGTCATGATGTAGTCTCTCACACTCTCATAATGTAGTCACTCACATTCCCTCATGATGTAGTCTCTCACTCTCCCTCATGTAGTCTTTCACACTCCCTCATGGTGTAGTCTTTCACACACTCATGATGTAGTCTTTAACACTCCCTCATGATGTATCTCTCCACTCCTCATGATGTAGTTCTCACACTCTTCATGATGTAGTCTTCACTTTCTCATAATGTATTCTCACACTCCTTCATGATGTAATCTTTCACACATCCCATGATGCAGTCTCTAACACTTAGGTAGTCTCTACACCCTCATGATGTAGTCTCTCACATCCTCATGATGAGTCTCTCACTCTCTCGATGTATTTTCACACTTCATGATGTAGTCTTACACTCTCGTGAGCTTTACTCCTCATGATGAGTCTCACACTCACACTCATAGGATGTGAGAGACTCATCATGAGAGTGTGAAACTACATCATGAGGAGTGTGAGAGACTACATCTGAGGAGTGTGAAAGACTACATGATGAGGGAGTGTGACTCTATTCACTTCACTCATGAGTAGTCTTCACTCCTCATGATGTACTTCACACTCTCATGATGTAGTCTTTAACACTCCCTCATGATGTACTCTCTCATTCCCTCATGATGTAGTGATCACACTCCCCCATTATGTAGTCTTTAATACTTCCCTCATAATGTAGTCTCTCACACTCCTTCATGATGTAATCTTTCACACTCCCTCATGATGTAGTCTTTCTCACTCACTCATGATGTATTATCTCACATCTCTGATGATTGGGAGAGAATACATCATGAAGGAGTGAGACAACATCGTGAGAGATTGTGAGAGATTACAAACGTGAGTGTGTGAGAGACTACATCATGAGGGTAAGAGACTGCATCATGAGGATGTGTGAGAGACTACATCGTGAGGGAGTGTGAAAGACTACATCATGAGGGAGTGTGAGAGACTACATCATGAGGGAGTGTGAGAGAGACTACATCATGATTCTGTATGAGAGACTACATCATGAGGGAAGTGAAGAACATCATAGGAGGTGAGAGAACTTATAATGAGGGAGTGTGAGAGATTACATCATGAGGGAGAGTGAGAGACTACATCATGAGGGAGAGGGAGAAAGACTACATGAAAGAGTGTGAGAGACGAACCATTCAGGGTGAGTGTAAAGACACATCATGAGGAGTGTGAAGACTACATCTGAGGGAGTTGAAGACTACATCATGAGGGAGAGTGAGAGACTACATCATGACGGAGTGTGAGAGACTGCATCATGAGGGAGTGTAAGAGACTATATCATGAGGGAGAGTGAGAGAGACTTCATAATGAGGTAGTGTGAGAGACTACATCATGAGGGGGTGTGAGAGACTACATCATGAGGGAGTGTGAGAGACTACATCATGAGGGTGTGAGAAACTACATTATGAAAGAGTGTGAGAGACGACACCATTAGGGTGTGTGAAAGACTACATCATGAGACAGTTTGAAAGACTACATGAGGGAGTCTGAGAGACTACATCATGAAGGAGAGTGAGAAACACATAATGAGGGTGAGAGAAACTACATCATGAAGGAGTGTGAGATACTACACCATGAAGGAGTGGAAGAGACAACATCATGAGGGTGTGTGAAAGACTACATCGTGATGGTGTGTGAAAGACTACATCATGAGGGAGTTTGAAAGACTACATAAGGGAGTTTGAAAGACTACATCATGAGAGAGTGAAAGACTACATGAGGGAGTGTGAGAGACTACATCATGAGTGAGTGTGACAGACTTCATTGTGAGTTAAAACGAGACACTACATCATGAGGGAGTGTTAGAGACTACATCATGAGAGAGTGTGAGAGACTACATGATGAGGGAGTGTGAGAGACTACATCATGAGGGAGAGTGAGAGACTACATCATCAGAGATTGTGAGAGAATACATCATGAGTGAGTGAGAAAGACTACATCATGAGGGAATATGAGAGACAATATCATGAAAGATTGGGAGAGACTACATGAAGGAGTGAGACTACATCATGAGGGAGTATAAGAGACTACTTCATGAGAAAGTGTGAAAGACTACATTATGAGGGAGTGTGAAAGACTAAATCATGAGGAAGAGTGAGAGAGACTACATTATGAGGGAGAGTGAGAGACAACATCAAGAGGGAGTATGAGAAACTACATCATGAGGGAGTGGGAGAGACTACATCATGATGGTGTGTGAAAGATTACATCATGATGGTGTGTGAAAGACTACATCATGAAGGTGTGTGAAAGACTACATCATGAGGGAGTGTTTGAGACTACATCATGAGGGAGTTAGACTACATCATGAGAGTGTGAGGCACTTCATCATGAGGGAGTGTAAGAGACTACATCATGATGGAGTGTGAGAGACTACATCATGATGGTGTGTGAAGGACTACATCATGAGGGTGTGTGAAAGACTACATCATGAGGGAGTGTGTGACATTATATCATGAGGGAGTGAGACTTCATCATGAGGGTGTGTGAAGGACTACATCATGAGGGTGTGTGAAAGACTACATCATGAGGGAGTGTGTGAGATTACATCATGAGGGAGTGAGACTACATCATGAGGGTGTGAAGACTACATCATGAGGGTGTGTGAGACTACATCATGAGGAGTGTGAGATCATCATGGGAGTGAGACTACATCATGAGGGTGTGAGAAACTACATCATGAGAGAGTGTGAGAGACTACACCATTAGGGTGTAGTCTCTCACACTCCCATGATGTAGTCTCTCACACTCCCTCATGATGTAGTCTCACTCATGATGAAGTCTCTCACACTCCATCATGATGTAGTCTCTCACACTTCCTCATGATGCAATCTTTCACACTCCCTCATGATGTTGTCTCTCACACTCCCTCATGATGTAGTCTTTCACACACCCTCATGATGTAGTCTCTCACTCGCTCATGATGTAGTCTCTCACACTCCCTCATGATGTAATATTTCACACTCCCTCATGATGTAGTCTTTCACACACTTTCATGATGTAGTGTCTCACTCCCTCATGATGTAGTCTCTCACACTCGCTCATTATGTAGTCTCTCACACTTCCTCATGTAGTCTTTCACACTCCCTTATGATGTTGTCTCTCACACTCCCTCATGATGTAGTCTTTCACACTCCCTCATGATGCAATCTTTCACACTCCCTCATGATGTAGTCTCTCACACTCGCTCATTATGTAGTCTCTCACACTCCCTCATGTAGTCTTTCACACTCCCTCATGATGTAGTCTCTCACACTCTCTCATGATGTAGTTTCTCACACCCTCATGATGTTGTCTCTCACACTCCTTCATGATGTAGTCTCTCACACCCTCTCATGATGTAGTCTCTCACACTTTCTCATGTAGTCTTTCACACTCTCTCATGGTGTATTCTCTCAGACTCCTTCATGATGTAGTGTCTCTCAGTCCCTCATGATGTATTCTCACACTCCCTCATGATGTAGTCTCTGGCACTTCCTCATAATGTAGTCTCACTCAAGATGCAGTCTCACTTCCTCATGATGTAGTCTCTCTCACTCCCTTATTACGTCATGTTAAACAACTTAGGTCACACACAAGTCTCCGCAACTTTGGCAATATTTCCCAATATGGAGATTCCACATACGAAACAATTTTAAGTTTAAGCCATTCAGGATTACTAACTTATTAGGGATCAGGATTTAATTAAATCCAGAGCCAGGATGTGCTGCTGCTCTTTTCCAAGGCTTTGGGACTTGCCTTATTTATTATTATTAATCTACTTTGTTAATATTACGAAACGAAACATATAATTTTTTTGGTATTTTCTTTAATTTAAATATGCGTAAAATATGTTTTATGATGTTTTTCTCAGATTTGTTTTGTTAATATTGAGTATTTGGTGTTGAATGTAAATTTTGATTGTGTGTGATTGATTGTGTCTCAAAGATTGTTTCAGTGTTATATCTCCTCGCAAACACCATTAGAATATAATACATTATATTACGTAATATGATACAAAATGCTTAAAATATGGAAAAGCAGTACATACATGGAGAATACAATACATGAGGATACATAATGAATACTTATTGTTATGTATTTTCAAAGAATTCGTTATAAATATGTCATCCAGTTGCACAGAGCTGTTGTATTCATATGAAGTTACACATCTCAGGAAATATGTTAACCTGGGCAGACTCTAGTACCTTGTGAGGAGGTACAAGACATGTTGGGTGTCTTGATTGTCTATTCGCTGTTCCATCTTCTTCAAATCGTCCAGTTTCTTTTCGAAAATTTCCAAGAGGAGCTCCGAGCAGGACACCATTTGTGAGGGTAACTGGTAATATGGATGTCATTGTGTCGATCACTTGTTGATTACCAGAGATGAATTCACATATGGATGGATTAAGAATGAGTCCCCTATCCTGTCCCAGTGTTATCATCTGAGTGAGATCTGCTAGAAGGGATTCCTTTGTGCCAGTGTGCCATCATTTACAAACCAGTCAGTCTAACAGAGATTTTCTTAACCATTACGCAGAAGAAAAACAGGGGAAAGTATCTCCCTTGCTGGACGCCTTCCCATGAAGTGATTTCATACTCCCCAACCAGGAGCATCAATTCTTTGCTACATCCAACTGAAACAAAAGGAAAGGAACTTGGGAAATGTTTTTGTACATAAGTTAGTACTACGTCTCTTTTCAGAAGATAAAGCACTTTCCTGAAATCTAGTTTTACCACAATATTGTCCTCAGTCAGGTTGTTGATATACGCCCTTGTTGCATGGACCGCGGCTTCATTGCTGTTAGGGACACAAAGCGAAGTTGGTTTGGTTGAAGCATCATGGCCGCCTCTGTGTGAATACTTCAGACAGCAGCTTTTGAAACGAGGCGGCAAGAGTGTTGCCCAGGACAATTGTCCTGATTTCTCCATCTTTCTTTTTAAGGACGCAAATTGATGCACTAAAGAAGAAAAGTGTAATTTTGTCAGGAATCAGAGCAGCCAAGGAGTTGTTAATGAGCCTTGTGATCTTAGATGCGACAGTGTCTGCAATCTCTCAGGGAACTGGATTAACCATCCATTTAGTGTAACTCCCAGCAGAATCAGAAAGGAACGACATAAAAGCTTTGTAAACGAATGATTCTTACACTAACAGTGGTTCCATAGTGGGAACAGTAGTTTTAGAACTGCTGATTCTCCTGGTTTTCCATCATTCACTCCATCACTGTCTTACCAGAGGCATACTTACACTACAGTTATAAAACTGCAACATTAACACCCCTCCTTCAGAGTGCAGACACTGTACTTCCCACCTCCAGGAATCAAGTCCGGCCTACCAGTTTCCCTGAATCCCTTCATAAATGTTACCTTGCCTAGACTCCAACAGCACGTCAAGTCCTAAAAAGCACTTGTCTCCATTCGCTCCTATCTAACACGCTCACGCACGCTTGCTGGAAGTCCAAGCCTTTCGCACACAAAACCTTCTTTACCCCCTCCTTCCAACCTTTCATTGGCCGACCCCTACCCCACCTTCCCTCCACTGCAGTTTTATACACTCTCGAAGTCATTCTATTTTGTTCCATCCTCTCTACATATCCAAACCATCTCAATAACCCCTCCTCAGTCCTCTGGATAATAGTTTTAGTAATTCCTTAAGTGGAAGTGACCTGACTACCTGGAGTTTACTTGGAAAGGGTTAACTCCAGGTGGTCGGGTCTAAGCAGGGGAGTGATGGGCTTGCCTTGCATGGGTCAGTAGGCCTGCTGCAGTGTTCCTTTTTTCTTATGTTCTTATGTAATCCCACACATCCTCCTAATCTCCAAACTACGGATTCTCTGCATTATATTCACACCACACATTGCCTCAGACATGACATCACTGCCTCCAGCCTTCTCATTGTTGCAACATTCACAACCCATGCCTCATACCCATTCAAGAACGTTGTTATAACTATACTCTCACACAGTCCCCTCTTATGTAAAATATATTTAGTTGGATTAGGCTAAATTAAATTGCGATTGTTATAATAAGGTTAGGTGAGTTTTCTAAGGTTCTTTTGGAAGAAAATTATTAATTTTTACATTACCTGGAGTTTACCTGGAAAGGGTTTCGGGGTCAACGCCCCTGCGGTGGACCTGGGTCTAATCAACCACGCTGTTACTGCTGGCCGCACGCAAACTCACGTACGAACCACAGCCCGGCTGATCAGGTACTGACTTTATTTGCCTGTCTAGTGCCTTTTGAAGAAAGTCAGGGGTCTATTGGTAATCCCCATATGTATGCTGGGAGACTGTTGAACAGTTTTGGGGACCAGACACTTATTGTGTTGTTCCTCATTGTACTCATTTGGGGGAATGTTGCATCTCCTGCCGACTCATTTGCTTTCATAGGGAGTGATTTTTGTATGCAAGTTTCGGACCAATCCTTCTAGGATTTTCCAAGTGTATATTATCATGTATCTCTCTCGCTTGCGTTCCAGGAAATTCAAATCAAGGGCCTTCAACGGTTCCCAGTAATTTAGATGCCTTTTAGTACTTATGTGTGCTGTGGAAGTTCTTTGTACACTCTCCAGGTCAGCAATGTCGCCAGCCTTGAAGAGGGCAGTTAATGTACACCAGTATTCCAGGATAAAGAGAATGAGCGATTTGACGAAAATCGTGCCGATTAGGTTTGGAGTTTGATTGACCAGAGCGTCGGTAAGATGGGGAAGGAAGAAGGATGGGTAAGGATGGAAATTGGGAAATAGGTGGGAGGGGAGAGGGGGAGGTTAGTTTTATAAAGGTAAGTGGCCTATCCACTTTGGCGCAACATAATAAGTGTGTGTGTATGTAGAGTAATACATAAGTAAATTTTATGAGGAGGATATGCCTTCACCCCATCAGTTGCACACAGGTATACTACTGTATCACAGCATGACACTGAGTTGGGAGAATGCATACTATTTTGGCTTAAATAGCAACGCTCACCTTGCCATATAAGACAAGTGAAAAATTTGTGTATGCAATAATTTCGCGAAAATCATTCTGAACATAACGAAAAAAATATATTTCATTGTGTTTGTTTATTATTAAATTAATGTTAACGTATCTAAAATATATTTAGTTGGGTTAGGCTAAATTAAATTGCGCTTGTTGTAATAAGGTTAGGTAGGTTTTCAAAGTTTCTCTTGGTACAAAATTATAAAATCTTACATTAACATAAATGAAAAAAATATATCTTTAAACGTATAGGAGAAAATTTTAGAAAGGACTTAATTTTAAATGAGTTCTTGCTAATTGACCAGTTTTACCTAATCGGCACGACATATATATATATATATATATATATATATATATATATATATATATATATATATATATATATATATATATATATATATATGTCGTGCCGATTAGGTAAAACATGATTTTAGCTTAAATAGCAACGCTCACCTTGCCATATAAGACAAGTGAAAATTTGTGTATGGAATAATTTCGCCAAAATCATTCTGAACCTAACGAAAAATATATTTCATTGTGTTTGTTATTATTAAATTAATGTTAACGTATGTAAAATATATTTAGTTGGGTTAGGCTAAAATAAATTGCGCTTGTTGTAATAAGGTTAGGTAGGTTTTCAAAGTTTCTCTTGGTACAAAATTATAAATTCTTACATTAACATAAATGAAAAAATATATCTTTAAACGTATAAGAAAATTTTAGAAAGGACTTAATTTTAGATGAGTTCTTGCTAATTGACCAGTTTTACCTAATCGGCACGACATATATATATATATATATATATATATATATATATATATATATATATATATATATATATATATATATATATATATATTTCAACTGGTAGGCGTCTTCCACCGAGGCAGGGTGACCCAAAAAGAAAGAGAATCCCAAAGCAGAAAATACTTTCATCATCATTCAACACTTTCACCACACTCATACATAATCATTGTCTTTGCAGAGGCACTCAGATACGACAGTTTAGAAGTCCCTCCAAACTGCCAATATCCCAAACTCGTCCTTTAAATTGGAAGCATTGTACTTCCCATTTCCTGGATTCAAGTCCGGCTAACCAGTTTCCATGAATCCCTTCAAAAAATATTACCCTTCCCACACTCCAACATCTCGTCATGTCCCAAAAACCATTCGTCTCCATTCACTCCTATCTAACACGCTCACGCACGCTTGCTGGTAGTCGAAGCCCCTCGCCCACAAAACCTCCTTTACCCCTTCCCTCCAACCTTTTTGAGGACAACCCCTACCCCGCCTTCCTTCCCCTACAGATTTATACGCTCTCCAAGTCATTCTACTTTGATCCATTGTTTCTAAATGACCAAACCACCTCAACAACCCCTCTTCAGCCCTCTGACAAAAACTTTTAGTAACTCCACACCTCCTCCTAATTTCCACATTCCGAATTTTCTGCATATTATTTACACCACACATTGCCCTTAGACAGGACATCTCCACTGCCTCTCGCTGCAGCATTTGCAACCCAAGCTTCACACCCCTTTTCCCGTAAACTAAAATGAATATATATATATATATATATATATATATATATATATATATATATATATATATATATGTGTGTGTGTGTGTGTGTGTGTGTGTGTGTGTGTGTGTGTGTGTGTACTCACCTAGTTATACTCACCTAGGAGTGGTTGCAGGGTCGAGTCATAGCTCCTGGCCCGCCTCTTCACTATCCGTTACTGGGTCACTCTCCCTGCGCCATGAGCTTTATCATACCTCTTCTTAAAGCTATGTATGGAACCTGCCTCCACTACATCGCGTCCCAAACTATTCCACTTCCCGACCACTCTGTGACTGAAGAAATACTTCCTAACATCCCTGTGATTCATCTGAGTCTTCAACTTCCAACTGTGTCCCCTTGTTGCTGTGTCCCATCTCTGGAACATTCTGTCTCTGTCCACCTTGTCAATTCCTCTCGGTATCCTATATGTCGTTATCATGTCCCCCCTATCTCTCATGTCCTCCAGTGTCGTCATGTCGATTTCCCTTAACCTCTCCTCGTAGGACATACCCCTTAGCTCCGGGACTAGTCTTGTTGCAAACCTTTGCACTTTCTCTAGCTTCTTAACGTGCTGGCTGATGTGGGTTCCAAACTGGTGCTGCATACTCTAGTATGGGCCTAACGTACACAGTGTACAGGGTCCTGAACAATTCTTTATTAAGATGTCGGAATGCTGTTCTTAGGTTTGCTAGGCGCCCATATGCTGCAGCAGTTATTTGGTTGATGTGCGCCTCAGGAGGTGTGCCTGGTGTTATACTCACCCCAAGATCTTTTTTCTTGATTGAGGTTTGTAGTCTCTGGCCCCCTAGACTGTACTCCGTCTGCGGTCTTCTTTGCCCTTCCCCAATCTTCATGACTTTGCACTTGGTGGGGTTGAACTCCAGGAGCCAATTGCTGGACCAGGCTGTCCAGATCCATTTGTAGTTCTGCCTGGTCCTCGTCCGATTGAATTCTTCTCATTAACTTCACATCATCTACAAACAGAGACACTTCGGAGTCTATTCCTTCCGTCATGTCGTTCACAAATACCAGAAACATCACCGGTCCTAGGACTGACCCCTGTGGAACCCCACTCGTCACCGGCTCCCACTATGACACCTCGCCACGTACCATGACTCGCTGCTGTCTTCCTGACAGGTATTCCCTGATCCATTGTAGTGCCTTCCCTGTTACCCCTGCCTGGTCCTCCAACTTCTGCACTAATCTCTTGTGTGGAACTGTGTCAAACGCCTTCTTACAGTGTGTATGTGTGTGTGTGTGTGTGTGTGTGTACTCACCTAATTGTACTCACCTAATTGTGGTTGCAGGGGTCGAGACTCAGCTCCTGGAACCGCCTCTGCGCTGCCCGCTACTGGGTATCTGCTCTCCCTGCTCCATTAGCTTTATCATACCTCGTCCTAAAACTGTGTATGGTTCCTGCCTCCACTATGTCTTTCTCTAGACTATTCCATTTCCTGACTACTCTGTGGCTGAAGAAATGCTTCCTAACATCCCTTTGACTCATCTGAGTCTTCAGCTTCCAGTTGTGTCCCCTTGTTTCTGTGTTCCCTCTCTGGAACATCCTGTCACTGTCTACCTTATCGATTCCCTGCAGTATTTTGTATGTCGTTATCATGTCTCCTCTGACCCTTCGTTCCTCCAGTGTTGTTAGTCCTATTTCACTCAGCCTTTCTTCATAGGACAGACCCTGAGTTGTGGAACTAACCTTGTCGCAAACCTTTGCACTTTCTCTAGTTTCTTTATGTGCTTGACCAGGTGTGGGTTCCAGACTGGTGCTGCATATTCTAGTATGGGCTGCGTACACGCTGTACAGTGTCTTAAACGAGTCCTTGTTAAGGTAACGGAACGCTAGTCTTAGGTTTGCCAGTCGCCCATATGCTGCCGCAGTTATCTGGTTGATGTGTGCCTCTGGAGACGTGCTTGGCGTTATACTCACCCCAAGGTCTTTCTCCTTTTCGAGGTTTGTAGCCTTTGTCCGCCTAGCCTGTACTCTGTCAGCGGTCTTCTTTGCCCTTCTCCGATCTTCATGACTTTGCATTTGGTGCGACTGAATTCGAAGCCATTTGCTAGACCAGATGTCAAGCTTATCCAGGTCTGTTTGAAGTCCTGCTTGGTCTCCTCCGATGTGATTCTCCTCATTAATTTCACATCATCTGCAACAGAGACACTTCTGAGTCTATCCCATCTGTCATGTCATTTACATATACCAAGAATAACACTGGTCCTAGGACTGACCCCTGCGGAACGCCGCTCGTCCAGGTGCCCACTGTGATACCTCATCACGCACTATGACCCGTTGTTGCCTCCTGTGGTATTCCTGATCCATTCAGTGCCCTTCCTGTTATACGTGCTTGTTCCTCCAACTTCTTTACTAATCTCATGTGAGGAACTGTGTCGAAGGCCTTCCTGCAGTCAGGAAAATGCAATTAACCCACCCTTCTCTCTCTTGCCTTACCTCTGTTACTTTATCATAGAACTCTAGGAGGTTTGTTACACAGGATTTGCCTTCCCGGAATCCGTGCTGCCTGGTGTTTATTATCCTGTTCAGCTCGAGGTGCTCCACCATTCTTTTCCTGATGATTTTCTCCAGGACTTTGCACACTATACATGTAAGTGATACCGGTCTATAGTTTAGTGCCTCTTTTCTGTCTCCTTTTTTAAAGATGGGGACTACGTTGGCCTTCTTCCATACCTCAGGTAACTGCCCATTTTCAAGGGATGTGTTGAATATTATGGTAAGTGGCACCTCAGTACCTTAGCTCCTTCGAAAACCCACGGGAGATGTTGTCGGACCCATCGCCTTTGAGGTATCAAGGTCACTGAGTAACTGCTTCACCTCCTCCTCAGTTGTGTGTATGCCCTCTAGCACTTGATACATCCCTTGTTGGTGGCACACCCCATCCTGTCTACCCAGCTGCCCCTTCTTCCCTTTCTTATCTGCGTTCTGTCCTGATCTAGGTATACATTCCGGTACCCCTGATTTGTCTTCAGCCGTGCTTTCTCTCGCAGGATCGTGGTGCGGGCTGATTCTGCTTTGAAGATTACCTTGAGAGGTCGATTTCTTCCCTGTGTACCACCCGATTCTCCGAAAATTTGTCACTTGGGACGTGTCTCCCCTATTGCCAGCATATTACCTTCGATCCTTTCTTTCTCCTCCTGTTTTCTTCTGTCGTGAGTGTCCCCTTCGACTTCCTTCAGGCCATAGATAAAGATCGACTTCTCCGTTTCCTCCTCCCACTGTGTCTCCCATTGCCTCATCAGAGGTGCATTAGCCTCTCCCGGTGCTGTCATGTTTGTATCCCCGTGTTCTTTGTGTGACCGGCCTGCTCATACTTCCCTGTCCCTGCAGTGTGTTGTTGGGGTCACCGCGTTTAGTGCGTCTGCTGCTTTGTCTACCCTCTCATGTGTTGTTACTGTGCTCTCATTTGATGTTGCTGAGTGCTCTTCTTGTCCCTGTCTGCTTCATCTATGTCCCTCTCGTGTGTTGTTGGTATCCCGCTCCTCTTGCTTGGGACCCACTTGTTCCCAGTACCTGTGCATACAGAGTTCTCCTTTTTCCTCCTCATTCCCTTTGGCTGTGTCTGGTGCACAGGCTCGGCGCCTTTCTGGCCAGGTACATTTGTCTCTATTCTGTGGCATTCCCTGCAGCTTCACCTCTAGCTCCGGATCATGGCTTCTGCTTTTTGACTCGCATTTCCCATTTCCCTCTCTTAGCTATCCTCTTCTCCATTCCCTCCTGATCACCAACATCTTCCTCTCCCATTCCTTCTCTCTTCTGAGGAATTCCTCCTCCCACTGTGGCCTTCCCTGATCTGCCATCCTCCCCCTTGTTGACACCCCTCTCCCTGAGCCGCCCATATTCCCACGGTGTGCCCTTGTGGATGTATTGAGTATCAGAAGAAGGAGAAAGCAGGGGGATAGGGAAAAGGAGGGAGAAAGGAGAAAGGATAGGGAAGGGGTGAGGGGGAGAGAGATACTTAGAGGTAGTGTGGAAGAGGGTGGATGGGGATAGAGATGGAGAGGGGGAGAGGGAGGTAAGAGATAGAGAGAGTGATAGGTAGGGAGAGAGAGAGGGAGGTAGAGGGAGGGAGGAGGTGGAGGAGATAGACGAATAGAGGGAGAGGGAGTGAATAGAGGGGTAGGGAGAGGTATAGAGGAGTAGGGGAGGGAGGGGGAGATAAGGGGGAGGGAGGTATAGAGGGAGATAGCAGGGAGAAGGAGGTTTAGAGAGGAGGGAGAGAGAGGGATGGTTTGTGTGGAGGAGAAAGGGAGGAGATAGGGGGGAGGAGGTATGGACTACTCTCTAATGTTATGCTAGAGTTTGCTGGTACTAGTTCTATAACGATTAGAGATACTGAGCTAGGCTAAGCAAGCACAGAAAGGAGATAGGGGAGTGCATGAGAGAGGTGAGGAAGAGGGGAGAGGGTATAGGGGAGAGGGTATGGGGAGGGGGTATAGAGGGGGAGAGGGTATAGGGGAGAGAAATAGAGAGAGGGTAGAGAGGAGAGAGAGCTAGAAGGGGAGAGAGAGATTGAGGGAGAGAGAGATGGTATAGAAGGATAGGGAGAAAAGGGAGAGAGGGAGGGTGTGTGTGGTGGGGAGAAAGGGAGGATGGGGGAGAGGGTGTATGGGAGGTATGTAGGGTCAGAGGGTGACTGTCGTGTCAGGTTTCAGGGTTTAGCCACTTTTGTGAGAACTCCCAGCGTTATTGTAATCTTCAGAGATTAGGAATACTAGCCTAATATTGTGCTAGAAATTTGCTAGGTGTAATTCCAAAAGAGAAAAATAAGTTGCTAGTTGTAATTCCAAAAAAGAAAAAAAGGGTAACACTATTAACTAGTCTAGGACAAACCCGACTGTTGGTTTATGTGAGTGTGTGTGTGTGCGTGTGTTTGTTTACCGCTGACTCACTGCGCCTGCGCTCCGCCGCCACGTCTTTGAATTATCTTCCTACCTTTCTTAGCTACAAAAACTAAAAAGAATACTACTACCTATATTACTGATAAAAATATTATTGCTAATACAAGAACAGCTCGACTACTTCAAGTGTGTGTGTGTGTGTGTGTTAGTTACCATTTTGTCCTAGGCACATGTCAATTAGACACTAGGCCTGTTGTATGTATGTGTGTGTGTATGTGTATGTAAGGAAACACTTTGAAATGTTTCTGCCCCACCGGGAATTGAACCCGGCCCCTCCGTGCGTGAAGCAAGAGCTTTACCCACTAGGCCACCGGAGGCTGTGTGTGTGTGTGTGTGTGTGTGTGTGTGTGTGCGTCTTGGCATCTCGTCCACAGTGCCTATCTAATCTAATTCTAATTCTAGAATGCTACTAACCACTGCTACTAAAAGTTACTACTTATACACTGGTAATAATATTGTTGCTAAAACATGAACAATTGTATGGTATACTACTTCTGTATCCTGACTACTTCAAGTGTATGTGTGTGTGGCGTGCGTACACATGTGTACATTTGGTTGGTAGACCTGAGCCCTAACTTATCTTCCTACCTATGAAATTCTTATGTTTTCAGCTCCTCCGAGCAGGGATTTTTCCCACACTTCAGCAATTCAGGGCCAGAAACCTGCAAACCACAACTATGATTTTGTACATTACATCAGATGTCCGCTGGGTCTGTCAGATTGTTGATACTCTCCTGGTGTGGCACCCTGCTGGGTATTGTACCTCTTCGTTTCTTTTCTATTGGGCTCACTTAATGCAGTCACCGTACTGCTCACTGCTTGCCTTGCACTTGTCTCCACTGGGTACCTCAGTAGATATGCTCCCCACTGCGTTATAGATCACTATGATATATTCTTCACTTCCTGCTTGTGTGGCAACCGCTGTTAGCCTATCGCCGGTTCCCCTCACCGCACTTTCACTATTTACTGTGTGTTTTCCTCTGTGATACGTATTTCCCTGCTTTTTGGTTTAAATGGTATGACACTTTAGCCTATGCCCACGCCTGTTTGTTGCACTCGGTTTCCCATAGGACCACCCAATACGTCCCAATTTAGCGAGCTCAAAACGTGTGACTGCTTTGACTGAACGGCTGTGTTGTTGTGTGTTGTGTGTGTGTGTGTGTGTGTGTGTGTGTGTGTGTGTGTGTGTGTGTGTGTGTGTGTGTGTGTGTGGCGTGTGTGTGTGTCTTATAAGTCTTATATACGTCTTTTTTTTCTATGACAGTTCTCGGGAGTTTGCTCCACTCATCCACAATTCGATTACCAAACCAGTGCTTTCTTATATCATCAGAATCTGAATTTCTCAACAAAACCATTGATGCGAGTCCTGTCATCGCTTGATTTTTAGCACGCTATTTATATTCCCTTTATTCCTGTTTTCCATTCATACACCTCAGTCATATCCCTAATTCTACGCATTTCTAGAGAGTGCAGATTCAGGGCCCTCAGTCTATCCTCATAGGGAAGATTTCTGATACATGGAATCAACTTTGTCATCCTCCTTTGTACGTTTTCCAGAGCATTTATATCCATTCTGTAATATGGTGACCAGAATTGTGCAGCATAATCTAAATGAGGATATATAGAGTTGAAGAACAACCTGAGGGCTCCTATTATTTTATTTATGCTCCTTGATATGAAGCGAAGGATTATGTTCGTTTTATTGCGAACACTTACGCACTGATGTCTTGGTTTTAGATTACTGCTAACCAGAACTCCCAAACCCTTTTCTCAATCTATAATATTAAGATCTACATTATTTAGTTTATATGTGGCATGATTATTTTCTTGTCCAGTGTTTAGAACTTTGAATTTGTCTATATTAAACTGCATCTGCCACTTCTCCGACCACTGCATCAGTCTATTCAAATCTTTCTGGAGTGCTCTAATGTCCTCATTTGAATGAATTAGGCGACCTATTTTGGTGTCACGAGCAAAGTTGCTTATGTCGCTATATATTTCCTCATGAATGTCATTTATATAAATTGTGAACAACATGGGGCCCAACATTGACCCCTGTAGAACACCATACGTGACGCGCCCCCACTCAGATTTCACCCCATTGATGCAAACTCTCTGCTGTCTATCTGTCAGCCAACCCTCTACCCTGAAAAAAATTCTCCTCCTATTCCGTGTGCCTTAATTTTCCTCAATAGCCTCTGATGTGGAACTCTATCAAAAGCCTTACTGAAGTCCATATACTCAATACCATATTCATTACCATGATCTACCTCCTCAAACACCTTAGTGAAAAAAGTTAGTAAATTCGTAAGACACGAGCGTCCCCTAGTAAAACCGTGTTGAGATTCATTAATCAATTTATGCCTTTCAAGATGGCTACGAATTGCATCGACAATCATTGATTCCATAAATTTTCCCACTATGGAGGTAAGGCTTATTGGTCTATAGTTCGAAGCTAAGGACCTGTCTCCTGCTTTGTAAATAGGTATTACATTTGCCATTTTCCACTTGCCTGGCACTATGTCTGTTTGTAGTGATTTGTTGAAAAGACTAGCTAAAGGTTTGCTAAGCTCCTTTTTACATTCCTTTAAAACACTTGCTAACAGTTCATCAGGGCCTGGGGATTTGTTCGGTTTTAATTTCTCTCTTTTTCTGAGGACCATGTCACAAGTTACCCTAAACGTGCATAGTTTATTATCGTCCTGTTCTACATAATTTATTATTTCTAGAATTTCGCTAGTATCTTCCTGCGTAAAAACCGAGAGGAAATAAAAGTTAAAAATTTCACACATTTTATTATCACTGTTAGTGATCTGACCTGAGTAACTTTTGAGTGGTCTAATCGTGTCCCTAATCTTACTTCTATATACCTGAAAGAACCCTTTTGGGTTAGTCTTCGAATCCCTTGCCACTTTATCCTCATAATCTCTTTTAGCTTTTCTTATTCCCGTTTTTATTTGTCTCTTTAACTTTGATATACCTTTGAAGAGTATCGAGAGTTTCACTACTCTCGGAGCCCGGCCATGGGCCAGGCTTGTCTGGTGCTTGCATGATCAAGCGGGCTGTTGCTGCTAAATGCCCGCTGCCCCACATATCCATCACAGCCTGGTTGATCTGGCACCTGATGAAGATACTTGTCCAGCTTACTCTTGAAGGCTTCTACACTGGTTCCAGCCATGTTTCTGATATCTTCTGGTAAGATGTTGAATAGTCTGGGACCCCGGATGTTAATATAGTGTTCCCTTATTGTCCCCACTGCACCCCTGCTCCTCATTGGGTTTATTTTAAACTTTCTTCCATATCTCTCACTCCAGTATGTTATGTCAGTGTGCAGATTTGGGACCAGGCCCTCGAGTACATTCCAGGTATATATTATCATTTATATCTCTGTCCTCCGCTCCAATGAGTACATGTTCAAGATTTGAAGGGGTTCCCAGTAATTTAGGTGCTTTACTTGCTCAATGTGAGCTGTAAACGATCTCTGTATTTGTTCCAGCTCTGATATTTCTCCTGCTTTGAACGGGGCCGTCAGACACTGAGCAATATTCTAAGTGAGGGAGCACTAGCGATTTGAAGAGTGTCACCATCGGCATTATTTCCCTTGTTTTGAAAGTTCTCAATACCCACCCCGTCATCTTCCTGGCTGTTGTGATCTTTGTCTTGTTATGGTCATTAAAATAAAGGTCAGCTGACAATTATTCCCAGGACTTTTACGTGTTTCCTTCGTTCTATTTGGTGACCCTCTTGAGTTTTGTATATAGTGTTCCTTTTGAGTTCTTCATTCTTTCCATACCTCAGCAGCTAGAACTTATCACCATTGAACGTCATGTTGTTCTCCACTGCCCACTGGAAGACCCTGCTTATGTCTTCCTGTAATTTTTCAGTGTCCTCTACAGTAGTGACTTTCATGCTTATTTTAGTGCCATTTGCAAATGATTATACAAAAGTGTGCCGGGTGTTTTTATCTATGTCTGCTATGAGGATGAGAAACAGCAGAAGTGCCAGTACAGTGCCTTGGGGCACTGAGCTTTTTACCTCGCTGATGCTGGATCTTGCTCTCTTTACTACTACTTTTTGTGTTCTGTGTGTTAGGAACCCGGACATTCATCTGCCTATCCTTTCCTCTTTTCCTACCATGCTCCATGGCTCCTCATGTTAAAGACTGCCGCATCATCACTCCCATGATCAACATCTCTGTCAAACGGCCTTTGCCAAAATCCTGTTTAAAACTCACATCTGCATTTTGGTCGTCTTCCAACGCTTCCCCTAATTCTGTTAGGGACAGGCATGATCGTCCTGCTCTAAAGCCATGCTGGTTCGGGTTATGTTGGTTGTGCTGGTCCATGAAGTTTGTAATCTGCCTGTCTCATCACTCTTTCAAAGATTCTTATGATGTGAGAATTTAGGCTACTGGTCTGTAATTTTCAGCTTGTGATCTACTACCTCCCTTATGCAAAGGAGCTATGTCAGCACTCTTTAAGGCTCCGGTATCTCACCTAGATCTAAGCTCTTTCTACAAAGAATTCTGAGGGCTCGTGCTAGTGGAACTTTTCACTTCTTTATAAATAGGGCATTCCATGAATCTGGTCCAGGTGCTGAGTGAGTGGGCATGTTATCCATTTCTTTTTCGAAATCTGTGGAATTTGTACTAATGTCAGTTAGTTGGTCTGCGCGGCCTTCTGCTGGAGTGAACAATATTTCTGCATTTTCTACCTTGCTGTCATTTAGTGGGTTGCTGAACACCAACTCATACTGTTCTTTTAGGATTTTACTCATTTCCTGTTCATCGTCAGTATACGAATATATTGATTTCTCAACTGCCCTAGCCTCTTTTGATACGCCTGTATATGTCTCTCTTATGACCAATGAGATGTTTTAATCTATTGTTTATCTATTTGGCATCATTTTTGGTTGATGTAATTTCCCTACTTGGAACATAAGTTGTCTGTGCAGCTAGAACTATGCTCTGAAAATCGACATATTGGCACAACACCAACCTACCTCACCCATAATCGTCGTCCCAAATTTAGCCACCATTAATTCTCAGTCCATGAAATCAACAGCTGGAAGTCTGGGACAGACTTGATTAAACAGTTATTTGGAGTAATTCCATGATATTTGAAACTCAAGTGATTTGTGACCTTTCCAACCGGCTCACATTAACCTCAAGAATATTAATTAGTGGTTCCTTGTTGGCAAGAACCAAGTCTAGCAGGTTGTTTCCTCTGTTAGTTCTGTCACAAACTGTTTTCAAAAGCGATCCTGAATTCCTGAATCGTATCAAGAAAGTCACTATTCTCAAGATATCCTGTCATGTTGCTCCAATCAATTTGTCTCAAGTTAAAATCTCCATTTAGCACGACATTTTCATATCTAGACGCCTTATGAATTTCGTTCCATAGCAGCTTACTGTACTCCCTATCAAGACTGGGGCCTATAAATCACACCCAGAATTATTTTCACAATCCTCGAGAAACTGTAGCTAAACAAATTATGTGTCCAATGCTTCTAATCTTATTTCTTGTATAACACAACAATTTAAATTATCACTGACATACATCGCCACTCCACCACCCTTCCTGTTGACCCCATCAGTGTGGAATATTTTAAAGCCTTGTATTGTCATTCAGAAGGCATTTCTCTATATTTCATGTTGAACCAAGTCTCGATTATAACAATAATTTCTATATTATCTGCACATGCAAGTACTCTTAGCTTATTTCTTAGACTCCTACTATTAGTATAGTAAACCTTAAGGGAGGTAGTCACTCTCTGCCCTCTACTGTCTCTCTTTGTTGGTTGATCAGTTGCTTTGCCTTTATTAGCAACTTTATTTTGAATATTGTCTATTAAACATATCCCTGAGGTATCCTGGTAGTATCTGCCGTTTTCAACCCTAATACTGCTGCTTGATTGTTTCCCACAAGCACCCATACCTCTATAATCTATCAGTTTAAAGTCGTAGACAAGTCAGCAATGGTCCCTCATTCGAGTTGGGTAATGCACCCACTCTGGCCCCCGAGATATATACCCCATCTATTGCATTCATATCACGTTTGCCATAAAATTTGTCCTAGTTATCAATGAATGGGATTGCAAGTTTCTTGCAGTACCTGTCAAGCCAGCAATTTGCACCAATTGCCCTAGGCATCCATTTATTTCGCACTCCCCTTCTAGGCAAGATGCTACATATGACTGGGACCCCTGCCTTAGACCTAATTACATCTATGGCTGACATACTTATCCAGCAGTTCTTGTCTCCTGCCCTTCCCGATATCATTTCCACCAGCACCAAGACAGATGATGGGCTTGTTCCCATTTCTCGACATAATATTACCCAACCTGATGACTACGTCATCAACATCACCTCCTGGGAGGCACACTCTTTGTCTAATGTTCCTATCTCTGTTACAGAGAGCACGGTCCATATATCTTACCTGTGAGTCACCTACAACCAGAATGTTCTAACCTTGATTACCAGGGGAGTTAGTGGTACCTTTAACCTCGCTAACCACTGAAGTACACTCGTCCTGGAGAACAGAGAATCGATTTCCTACCTTCAGATCTTCTATATTCAGCTTCCTTATCTTGATACTTCTACCTTTAGCAGAGTCCACATTCCACTTGAAGCGGTTGCCACTCTTCACTCCCAAATTCATCTAGGCGAATTTTCAGCCTCTGTTTTCCTCTTGGAGAAGTAAAACCTCCTCCTTCAACACTTTAACCTGAGATTCCAAAACACTACAACAAGCTATGGTGCTCTATAACGCTCTACACTAATCCCCCAGACAGCTAGGATAGGATGACCTTTTGTGACACGATAATCAGGTTTCTAGTTGTTCGATGCAAGAATAACATCATCACTGCTAATGCAATAGATGAGTCATTTAAAACAAATACTGAAAGTATGTCAAATGAACTAAATGAAACTCACGAGAGAATTCAGCAGTTCAAGAAGCCATAGAGTGAAGGTGGTTGAAATTAAGCAGCATCGAGTCTGATGAAGAAAGTCAAGATAATGTAACAAGAATAGAACAACTTGACGAATTTGATTTTGATGAAAGTTACGAAAGAACTGTAATCAGCATTCCCAGCAACAACACATCACTGACATCGGCCTATGGATCATTGTCCAAATCACAAAAATCTACATCCAAAAACAAACACGCTGGTATTTGTGTTAACATAAACATAACATAAATAGACAAATATATGGCAACTACATCATTACCTAAACAACAAAATCCACCAGACTGGAGGAAAAAAAATTGTTCTTACATCTCTGGCAAACTCAGCCAGTAACTATCTTAGTTCGTCCTGAAAGATTGTTCAGCACTGGAGGGACAAACACTCTGCTCACAGGAACAGAATAACTTCTGTAAATGGAGAAATGTTATTATTCCTCAGCTTTAGTTAGAGAATTTTAAAATTTAATTATTAGGGTAATGGATGTATATTGTACATTTTTAATTTCAGGTATTTGAATGACAAATTATTGTTTTGTATTTTTCCACGTATGTATTCAATTGCTTAAGTAAGTTCAAGCAGTATAATGGAAATGTATTAGTTAATTTAGTTTAATAATGAAGATTGGATGTTGACGTTTTCAACTACAATTTTAGATTTTCATTATCCACTTAATACAATAATGCACGTTTTTTTACAGTTCTCAAAACTTTTTTTGAAACTTTATATAAACAGTATTTTGAGAGTGTTGGCAGTTTTAGTTTCATGCTTAATGTATCTAGAAAATATTCAGACCTTTAGTTTCGTAAATGATTTTTTATTATGTCTTCACCAGATTACTAAATATGTAAATAGGCTCAGAAATTATATTTTGTTGCATCAGTTTTAAAGTTTCACTGACGTGAGGGACATTGATAATATTATGTACTGAACATTGCTATCATAATTTGAAAAAAAAAATATTTTGAGGAAATCGATTTTGGTATCAGTACCATCACTGTTACATGGATGTTAAGCATGTGGGCTCTGGTGGCAATGGAGAAGTCGAGTTTGAAGGCAATGTGCGGTGTGAATATTATTAAGATAATTTGGAGCTTTGAGATTAGAAAGTGTGGCTGGATGAGGCTACCAAAACTAACATTCAGAGGCCTAAGACGTGATTGTTGAATAGGTTTGGACATTTAGAGAGAATGTAGCAAAATAGAATGATTAGTAGAGATTATAAATTGGAGAGGAGGGACGGAGAGGAATGGGTCGTCACAGGAAAGGTTGGAGAGAGGAGCTCAAAAGAAGCTTGGACGTCCAACAAGCTTGAGCGAGCATGTTAGGCAAGACTAAGTGGAGGGAAATGTTTTTTATGACACCGTTATGTTGGAGGGATGGGGGTAAATGAGGTTTTGAGTGCGAGGGGCTTGGACGTTCAGTGTGTTAGATAGGAGTGAATGGAGACAAGTGGTTTTCATGGCTTGACGTGCTATTGGGGTGTGAGCAATGTAACATTTATGAAGAGATTCAGGGAAACTGGTGGAAGTGGGAAGTACGGTACCTGCATTCTGAAGGAGAAGTGAGCATTCTGCAGTTCGCAGGACCATCTTGACAGTAATGTCAGCATGCTTCTGGCAACACAGTCATTGTATGAAGAAGAATGTGTTCCCCTTTTTTTTCGGTACACCAAAATTCACCATCGATCTGTCTATCATCCTATTTATCAATCTGAATCTATCTATCATTCTAGCTGCATATATATGTCGTGCCGATTAGGTAAAACTGGTCAATTAGCAAGAACTCATCTAAAATTAAGTCCTCTCTAAAATTTTCTCTTATACGTTTATAGATATATATTTTTAATTTATGTTAATGTAAAAATTTATAATTTTGTACCAAGAGAAACTTTGAAAACCTACCTAACCTTATTACAACAAACGCAATTTAATTTAGCCTAACCCAACTAAATATATTTTAGATACGTTAACATTAATTTAATAATAAACAAACACAATGAAATATATTTTTTTCGTTATGTTCAGAATGATTTTGGCGAAATTATTGCATACACAAATTTTCACTTGTCTTATATGGCAAGGTGAGCGTTACTATTTAAGCCAAAATCGCAAGTTTTACCTAATCGGAACGAATATATATATATATATATATAATTTTATATATATATATATATATATATATATATATATATATATATATATATATATATATATATATATGTCGTGCCGATTAGGTAAAACTTGCGATATATATATATATATAACTTGCGATATAAAAGAAAATTGAAAGTGAATATAGGAAAGAGTAAGGTGATGAGGATAAAAAAGAATAGGTGACGAAAGATTGGATATCAGATTGGAGGGAGAGAGTATGGAGGAGGTGAATGTATTCAGATATTTGGGAGTGGACATGTCGGCGGATGGGTCTATGAAGGATGAGGTGAATCATAGAATTGATGAGGGGAAAAGGGTGAGTGGAGCACTTCGGAGTCTGTGGAGACAAAGAACCTTGTCCAAGGAAGTAAAGAGGGGAATGTATGAGAGTATAGTTATACCAACGCTCTTATATGGGTGTGAAGCATGGGTGATGAATGTTGCAACGAGGAGAAGGCTGGAGGCAGTGGAGATGTCATGTCTGAGGTCAATGTGTGGTGTGAATATAATGCAGAGAATTCGGAGTTTGGAAATTAGAGGAGGTGCGGATTACCAAAACGATTGTCCAAGAAGCTGAGGAGGGGTTGTTGAGGTGGTTTGGACATGTAGAGAGAATGGAACGAGACAGAGTGACTTCGAGAGTGTATAAATCTATAGTGGTGGGAAGGCGGGGTAGGGGTCGGCCTAGGAAAGGTTGGAGGGAGGGGTAAAGGAAGTTTTGTGTGCGAGGGGCTTGGACTTCCAGCAAGCATGTGTGAGCGTATTTGATAGGAGTGAATGGAGGCATATGGTTTTAATACTTGACGTGCTGTTGGAGTGTGAGCAAAGTAACATTTATGAAGGGATTCAGGAAACCGGCAGGCCGGACTTGAGTTCTGGAGATGGGAAGTACAGTGCCGGCACTCTAAAGGAGGGGTGTTAATGTTGCAGTTTTATAACTGTAGTGTAAAGCACCCTTCTGGCAAGACAGTGATGGAGTGAATGATGATGAAAGTTTTTCTTTTTCGGGCCACCCTGCCTTGGTGGGAATCGGCCGATGTGTTAATAAAAATAATATATATATATATATATATATATATATATATATATATATATATATATATGTCGTCCGATTAGGTAAAACTTGCGATTTTGGCTTAAATAGCAACGCTCACCTTGCCATATAAGACAAGTGAAAATTTGTGTATGCAATAATTTCGCCAAAATCATTCTGAACATAACGAAAAAAATATATTTCATTGTGTTTGTTTATTATTAAATTAATGTTAACGTATCTAAAATATATTTAGTTGGGTTAGCTAAATTAAATTGCGCTTGTTGTAATAAGGTTAGGTAGGTTTTCAAAGTTTCTCTTGGTACAAAATTATAAATTCTTACATTACCATAAATGAAAAAATATATCTTTAAACGTATAAGAGAAAATTTTAGAAAGGACTTAATTTTAAATGAGTTCTTGCTAATTGACCAGTTTTACCTAATCGGCACGACATATATATATATATATATATATATATATATATATATATATATATATATATGTCGTGCCGATTAGGTAAAACTTGCGATTTTGGCTTAAATAGCAACGCTCACCTTGCCATATAAGACAAGTGAAAATTTGTGTATGCAATAATTTCGCCAAAATCATTCTGAACATAACGAAAAAAATATATTTCATTGTGTTTGTTTATTATTAAATTAATGTTAACGTATCTAAAATATATTTAGTTGGGTTAGGCTAAATTAAATTGCGCTTGTTGTAATAAGGTTAGGTAGGTTTTCAAAGTTTCTCTTGGTACAAAATTATAAATTCTTACATTAACATAAATGAAAAAATATATCTTTAAACGTATAAAAGAAAATTTTAGAAAGAACTTAATTTTAGATGAGTTCCTGCTAATTGGCCAGTTTTACCTAATCGGCACGACATATATACAGTGGACCCTCGGTTAACGAATACCCCGGAAATCGTGCAATTATGTAAGTATAATTTTGTAAGTTCTTGTGGAAGTGTATTTTTGGGGTCTGAAATAGACTAACCTACGTGAAATTTTTCCTTAAGGAGTAAATTCGTTCGGTAATGGCACTTGAGCAGACTTCAGGAGTGAAGTTTTTACGAAACTCGGGGTCCACTGTATATATATATATATATATATATATATATATATATATATATATATATATATATATATATATATATATATATATATATATATATATATATATATATATATATATATATATATATATATATATATATATATATATATATATATATATATATGTCGTGCCGATTAGGTAAAACTGGTCAATTAGCAAGAACTCATCTAAAATTAAGTCCTTTCTAAAATTTTCTCTTATACGTTTAAAGATATATTTTTTTTTCATTTATGTTAATGTAAGAATTTGTAATTTTGTACCAAGAGAAACTTTGAAAACCTACCTAACCTTATTACAACAAGCGCAATTTAATTTAGCCTAACCCAACTAAATATATTTTAGATACGTTAACATTAATTTAATAATAAACAAACACAATGAAATATATTTTTTTCGTTAGGTTCAGAATGATTTTTGCGAAATTATTGCATACACAAATTTTCGCTTGTCTTATATGGCAAGATGAGCGTTGCTATTTAAGCCAAAATCGCAAGTTTTACCTAATCACAGAACACAACGAGAGGTCGATAGGATCACTGCATGGGAACTCCAATGGAGAATTAAAACAAATCCCCTTAAATCTAAGATCACCTTTTTCTTTAAAATACGTGGAGTTCTCACCCCTGTTGACCTCAAAACAAGCACCTCTCGTACACGTATACCACAAACCCGATCTGTTGTCGTCCTAGGTGTCAACTTGGACACCAGGTTGAAAATCAAACCTCACATCACTTCTAAAACTGCTGTTGCTGAGATTGCTCTCTCTCAGCTTTATAAGTTGCGAGGAGCTCACCCTGCAACTAAACTTCACCTTTATAAAGCCCTTATTAGGCCCCTCATTTCTTACTCTCCTCTAGCTCTATCACTATCTGCCAAAACCAATACCATAAAACTTCAGCGTGTCCAAAACCGAGCATTACGTTGGGTGTTGGGAGTGAAGTGGGATGATTTTGCAACCAGCGAATCTCTCCATCTCAGGACTAACACACCAGCTCTGAACGAATTTTGGAAGACACTCTCCGACAGACAAATTGACAGACTTGAGAATTACCATGAACATTGGACTGACTACCTTGATACCACAATAAAACGGCCTTATACCGAAGTCAACCTCTTCAGAGCTTTGAACGAACCTGCCCCTCCCCCGATACACATAATATAGCCTCCTTTTACCACCTAATACTTTCTTTAGAATGAACTAGTCCCTAACCAGATGTTTTCTTACTTATCTCTACCTGCCATCCTATGAGAGTCGTCCTTGTGCAGTTTCCGAGATGAAGCAACTTGTAGATGTCCTTGGCTCCACCTGAACACCCTGCCTTTGCCCGATCTAAGCGTCCAGTCTTGCAGCAAAAATACCTGTCACTATTAAGCCTCACAATGCCTTGCAGTTGGGTTTAGTCCTGACTCTATTTCTTACTCTAAAAATTTCCTCTCACCCATCTATTCTTCGCCTATCCCCACTTCCCTCTCGCCCATTGTGGGTACTTACCTGAGAGTATTCGTTTGTTTCGTTTCGTTTTACCTAATCGGCACGACATATATATATATATATATATATATATATATATATATATATATATATATATATATATATATATATATATATATATATATATATATATATATATATATAGGGGTGGTAGGAGAAGAAAATAGAAAATATTCAAACAGCTCCTGGGAGAACCTCGAGGACGAGGGTCCCAAGTAAAGTTCTAGAGATGGTACTCTCCCTTATATATATATATATATATATATATATATATATATATATATATATATATATATATATATATATATATATATATGTCGTGCCGATTAGGTAAAACTGGTCAATTAGCAAGAACTCATCTAAAATTAGTCCTTTCTAAAATTTTCTCTCATACGTTTAAAGATATATTTTTCATTTATGTTAATGTAAGAATTTATAATTTTGTACCAAGAGAAACTTTGAAAACCTATCAACCTTATTACAACAAGCGCAATTTAATTTAGCCTACCCAACAAAATATATTTAGGTACGTTAACATTAATTTAATAATAAGAAAGGCAATGAAATATATTTTTTCGTTATGTTCAGAATGATTTTGGCGAAATTATTGCATACACAAATTTCACTTGTCTTATATGGCAAGGTGAGCGTTGCTATTTATTACAAAATAGCAAGTTTTACCTAATCGGCACGACATATATATATATATATATATATATATATATATATATATATATATATATATATATATATATATATATATATATATATATATATATATATATATATATATATATATATGTCGTGCCGATTAGGTAAAACTTGATTTTGGCTTAAATAGCAACGCTCACCTTGCCATATAAGACAAGCGAAAATTTGTGTATGCAATAATTTCGCAAAAATCATTCTGAACATAACGAAAAAATATATTTCATTGTGTTTCTTTATTATTAAATTAATGTTAACGTATCTAAAATATATTTAGTTGGAGTTAGGCTAAATTAAATTGCGCTTGTTGTAATAAGGTTAGGTAGGTTTTCAAAGTTTCTCTTGGTACAAAATTATAAATTCTTACATTAACATAAATTAAAAAATATATCTTTAAACGTATAAGAGAAAATTTTAGAAAGGACTTAATTTTAGATGAGTTCTTGATAATTGACCAGTTTTACCTAATCGGCACGACATATATATATATATATATATATATATATATATATATATATATATATATATATATATATATATATATATATATATATTTATACCAGCTCCTCCCAAAGAACAGTCCCGCTGGGACAAACTGATCACGAAATAAATCGATAACACAATGCTCACCAACGCTTCAGAAAAGAACAAAGCTCGTCTCCTAGCGGTGGAGGCACAACATTCAGGAGATTTCCTTATAGCTGTTCTAAATTCCTTCCTGGGCACTCGACCCACAGGCCATTCGAATTGGTGTTTCTCTTCCCTAGCCCCCCCCATACTTACCGAACATAGGTGTATTTACGACAGGGCGCAGATCTTTCTCTGTATATAAATATATATATATATATATATATATATATATATATATATATATATATATATATATATATATATATATATATATATATATATATATATATATATTATATATATATATATATATATATATATATATATATATATATATATATATATATATATATATATATATATATCATCATCATTTTGACCAGAGCTTTGGTAAGATGGGGAAGGAAGAAGGATAGGTAAGGATGGAAATTGGGAAAAATAGGGAGTGTGTGTGGAGGAAGGATAAAAAAGGTAAGTGGCCCAACCACTTTGGTGCATAATATATGTGTTTAGTGGTATATCAAGGTAATATATCAAAAAGGGGGGCATAACATTTGCCCAACAGTGTCACACAGATATAACAAAGTTATAGCTGCATGATTCTGTATCGGCAAAGGGTATACTAAGTGCAATTTTTTTTTTTTTTTTTTTTTTTTTTTTTTTTTTTTTAATAAATTGCTGGACGTAAATTAAAGGACGATAGCAAGGCGAGTGATGGTTGTACAAACTGCTATCAAGAAATGCTGGCCGGCGTGCTTTGCAAAGGTGGTGTCCAACATTTGTATTATTGGCACTGTTACTTAAATGGATGTAATAGCTGTGGAGTAAAAACAGGAATCACCAGAACTTGGGTTAGAAGTGATATCAGTAGACATAGAAAGGTTCTGGAGTTACCCAATCATCTGGATCATCTGGAAGGTCACTCAAGATCTTGGGGCGTTGAAAATCATCTTTATGTATATATCTTCTCACTCTCTGATGGAGGGTCATCCTTTGAGTTCTATGGGGGGCTGCATTAATAACGTAATCGGTGGTATTGACAAAAAGGTAGGATGTTCTCTGTCTGGGAGATACAAATCCTGCATGGTATACAATTGCCTTTTCTTCAACTGATCAAGCCTAACATTCATTGCAACAATGTCTTGTTGAACATGTAGATCAGCCATTCGAATTCTATCTCTTCTCCTTGTGCCTGTAATAAAACGGAGTGCTTTGTTCTGAACTCGTTGTAGTTGTAGCATGTTTGTTTTGTTGTTATTGACAAAGGCACACACGGATATTCAAGTAAGGGTCTTATCATCATCTTATACAGGTGTTTTTCACGTGAGATGGAGCTGATTGAAATCTGAATAAAGTGGCAAGTCGAGCTTTAGCTAAATTTATCTTTTGGTGACATGGGAAGTGGAGTGAAGTATCCTGTCTATCTCATAACCCAGTATCTTATTAGGATTATGAATGGCTATAGGTATATCTCTGATGGAGATACCCCTTTATCTTCAATGGTGGAGGAAAACAGCCAATTGCACTGATAAGAACTTTGTCTGGTTAGTAGTAATACGCCATTTCCTCTCCCAGTTCGCTGTTCTACGTAATTCTGTATTCTTTTTTTCTATGACCCTCTCATATTTATATTTGCCTGTAACAGGAGTGGACGAAACTACATGAATTACATCATCAGCAAATTGAGTAATAATTGTATCATTATACTCCGGTTGAGGTAGATCATTGACATAAATATTGAATAATATTGGGCTAAGACACGAGCCCTGAGGTACACCAGCTGTCGGTATAAACGGTTCAGCTGTCTTACCACTAAAGAAAGGAAAAATTTTTATGAGAGGAAGTTGTATATAAAGCGAAGGAAGGTCCAGTTGTGTTCAGGAAGGTCAATCAGTTTGTAAATAGGCCATCATGCCATAAGCTGTCAAAGGCTTTATGAACATCTCTGGTAGCAATAAGGGCAAGATTGCCCTGTTTCCGCAAGCTGGCAACAGCATCGTAAACTATATTTATGGCATGTTGGGTCCTCTATGAGTGCACATGTTGGGTCCTCTAAGTCATGTTGGGTCTCATGACATGTTGGGTCCTTAGATGCAATGTTGGTCCCATGATGCACATGTTGGGTCCCTCTATGATTGCGGAAACCAAATTGTTTCTCGGTAAAAAGATGATTGTATTCCATGTAATAATTTAGTCTATTGGCAATAATCTTCTCAAGAACTTTACCTGTGACCTCTAATAACGAAATAGGTCTATAATTATCAGGTTTATGGACATCTTTATTTGGTTTTGGAATAAAAATCATCTTCGCTGTTTTAAGAGCAATTGGAAAATGTCCGGTGGCCAGAATGGCATTAAAGATGTTGACGAGAGTTTCTTTACAATTCCTAGGTAAGTATTTTACTTGCTTGACAGTTATTCCTGATAAACCCGGCGCTTTGTTCCTCATTTTACCTATAACTTGACTCAATTCTCTGAGGGAGATTGGTCAGTGAGAGGATGATCCTCTTCAAGAGAAGATATATCAATCAGTGGGAGCGGTTGGAGATCATGTAGGTTGTCATCTCTCCATGTATTGACCTCTTGATAGTGGATATTATTGAATCTTCTAGTCGTATTGTGGGTGAGAATTTTCTCCCACACCTCACCCATTAAATTAACTTGGTCTTGTGGATCTTCTAATTTTATGGTTATTTCTTCATCATCTTCGTCAGTAAAAATGTATGTAAGGTAGTTAGCAGCCTTATGTTTAGCCCCTAAAAGCTGACGAATCTTGCTCCAAAACTTTTCCGGTTGACGTTTATACTGGTTTGCTTGTTGAACAAGATGTTTCCACAATTCGTTCTTATGTTGGGAAATCAAAGTAATTAGTTCTCTCCTCAACATCTGCAGGACAGCCCGAGTTGGCTGACTTGTGAGGAGATGCCTGTTACATTCAGTTTGATAATTCCTCATGCAGTCACGTATTTCGGAAGTAGGTTTATATTGCTGGTATATTTTTGATGTTGTTGTTTGACAAGTTGCATGTGTTGCCTCTAGTATTCGATCATGCAAAGAGTGTAATGCTTCATCGATTTTATCGAGAGGCTGGCCATCAAGTGAGATGGTATCGTCATGGCCCAGGTATTCTCTGAATGGGTCAAATCCCAGAGAGTTTAAGTTAATTTTTGGAGGAGTGGGAATCCTAAACGGTGAGGCCTGCAGAGTGATGATAACTGGGATGTGATCGGAACCCACATCGCCACCAGGGGAGACCCTGCAGTGGTAGAGGTCACAATCTCTATTGGTCAAGACTATGTCAGGTGTCCCTGGTCGGTGGCCTACAAATGTCTTAAAAAAGGGACCTTGAAAGGAGAGGTGTCGTGCTGACATGATATTAAATAACTGCTTTCCTTTTAAGTCACCTCGTTGATTTCCGACTCCACAATTGAAAAGTGCAGGATGATGGGCATTAAAATCACCAGCTAGTAGAGTGGGAACATTTCTACTAAGTAACCCATGCAAAGGGATAGAGGCTATATATGACTGCCGAGGAGGGAAATAGGCAGTTGCAACTATTAACTGGCCATATGAGGTAGTTAGTTCCACAGCAAGAATGTTGTCCTCATCAAAATGAATGGGACGAAAGACATGCCCTATTTTAACTAGGATGGCCACTCCACTGAAGGGCCCTCTCGATTTCTCTATAGTATAATACCCACGTAACTTAATATGTTGGTCTTCCTTGCAGCTGTCTCATTAAGGAGAATGATATCAGGGTTATGGTTACACAATTCAACCTCAAGGAGGAAACGGTTATTAAAGAAATGTTTTATATTAACTTGAACAATTTTTATTCCCATTATTGCTTCTTGTTCGCATGATTTTGGAGTCTTTTAGATACGGCTCCAGTACTACGAGTGCTTCGTCTTTCCTGCCCATACTCTCCTACTTGATTCATCAGAGAAAGAAGAGTAGTTTTGAGTAGTTTGTTGCGTTCCGATCACGTCTACGTCTTCACTGCAATTGGAGACATCTAAAGAATCATTAGAGTCTTCTGATTGAAGAGGTGTGGTACATCCATGTACTGGCCTCAAAGATTCTCCCAGAGGGGGAGACATTGGTTGCTCCAAATGAGAGTTCGTCCAATCCATAGAACTATTACGTGAAGGCATTTGTATAAGAGGGTCAGCTTCAATAGCGGTATTTTGAGCACCAATGTCTGGTGCAGGTTCATTGGTAGTTAATACTGGAGCACCTGGCGTAGAAACAGGTTCTGTCAATACATTAGTAGTGGAAGTAAAGGAAGGTTGCTCATGTATGGGAGTTGTGGTGGGCACATACTTCCTATCTTGAGGAGGTTGATCCATAATCAACTGTACATTCTTTGGAATATTTATGGGAGCAAACCCATTAGCCACTAACAAGTCATTGAAGATGGAGGAACAGAGTTTAACATTGTTTCCAGCAACTTCCTTGGCCAGCATGAACAGAAGAGGACCCTCTCTGCCTCAGAGGATCCAGGAGATTTAGGTAGTGGTGCTGACTCTGGTACTTGAGACACAATAGGGGAAGAATGGGGCGCTGCAGGAGGGGCAGTAGTCCAAACATTGGAACTGGCAGAGGTGGCTGGAGGAGGCCCACCATATCCAGGGAGGTTTGGAAATGATGCTTGAGACATTGTTGGAGGTGCTTGAGTTGTGGGTTTTGCAGAAGTTGCCTGTTTCTTGGCCTCTAGAATTTTCTGAATAGCATCTTTCCTAGCAGGACAGTTTGGGAAACAGCATGATGTTTCCCGTGGCAAATGACACACTTGGGGTTATTTTTATTATCACAAACTTTGAAAAGATGCTCACCAGAGCATATACTGCAAACAGGTGTTTGTTTGCTACATTTATTTGAAGTATGTCCAAACTCATAGCATTTAAAACATTGCATAACATGGACATATCTCTCCAGAGATATTTGATCAGGAGGGCATCTGGTACCAGAGTATTTAAATCCATGTTGACACAAGAATTTAGCTTCATCTGGAGTTTGCAGGATCAATTTAAGTGAGAAGCGATTGCTGGAAGGCTGCGAAAATTTGTATGCCTTAAGCACTGTAATTTCTGGGTTATCGGTGTTTAGGTCAGCAATAAGTTGTTCAGAGAGCATTCCCTCAAAAACTACTTATCCTTGCAACAAAGACAGTCCTTTGAGCCTGATAACTCTCAGGAGGAATGGGGATAACTCCCAGAGTCTGTAATTTCTCAAGAACATCAGGTTTAAGCAATTGAAGTAATTCTTCCTCAGAAGAGAGGAGCAGAACTGCACCAGAGCTGGTCTTAAAAAGATCAACCGGTGCAACAGTGGAATTGGAGCAAATGCATTGCAGAATTTCCCTATTAGATTTCAGGTTGTCTGGAACCCGTATCCGTACTCGTATGCGTGTCATGATGCCTGGGAAGGTACATCAGACACCTCAACATTACCTTAAAAAAAAGTAAAACTTTCCTGCGAGTAAGACCTAGACATCCTAAGTCGGCTGACTTATGAAGGTCAGCCCTAACGATACACCCTCGAGCAGTGAGGACGCCTACCCTCGAGCAGTGAGGGGGACAGCCTACCCTCGAGCAGTGAGGGGGACAGCCTACCTCGAGCAGTGAGGGGACAGCCTACCTCGAGCAGTGAGGGGGACAGCCTACCCTCGAGCAGTGAGGGGGACAGCCTACCCTCGAGCAGTGAGGGGACAGCCTGAGGGGACGCCTACCTCGAGCAGTGAGGGGACAGGGGCCCAAGACAGAGATCGACCGGATTTTAAAAACCACACGGGCTACCGGATGGTCAAAATGTCTTGTGTTAACTCACAAAGGCGAAGTTGCCGAAAAAGAAAAGATAGGAAAGTCAGAAGGATAGCAGTGTAAAAAGTGTGTGTGTATGGGCCAGTGTAAATGTTCAGGTGGGGTAAGGATGGGGAGGATGGGGGATGGGAAGAGAGGGGGAACAAGCAAGCTTATCACCGCCTTACCCTCTTGAAGGGATGGGGCTCGAAGTGACAGCAAGCAAGTTTTCCTCTCAGCTCTGGTCGAGAATTACTCAGGATAACCCAAAACTTGGGAATCAGTGTTCAGAGCAGGAGCGCAGACGACGACGACCTCTCTCGACGGCGGCAGCGTGGAGACTCTATCTGTAGTATTTTCAACATATTATATTTTGAGAAAGCAATATTGAATCAAATATTCCATAGCTTGAGGTTACATAATATGTCAAAGTTAAAGCTAAATTATATTCACTTGACATTATGAAATAGTGCGCCGCTAAGCTTAAAGTATTGAGCAGAATAGATTCAATATCGTAGACTTGTTTATATTTCCATAAAAGAACTCAGTTATATATTCTCAAAGGTCACTGTAAACATAAAAGAATCTCATTTTATGATATTGTCAGTAATATTGGATATAGTATTACATGTGGGGGCGTATAGAATAAATCAAGTTGTATGAGAAGTTTCTCCCGTGCCATTAGTAAACGGAGGATCGAGCCTCCATCACTCTTGACAACGAATGGCTTATACGGATTTACAATTTACCTGAATTCTCCTAAAACGAAAATTTACAAGGCCTATCATTAAATTTAATAAGTGTAACCAAGAATGATCAAAATATTATAGACATATGAAGAGCTAAACCCGAGTGGATCATCTAGGTCAAGAAATATTTATAGGATCGATGCTCTGTCTGGCTACTCCCGTAGCCAGATTTACCTAAAGCAAATTTGATGGATGGCTACAACGAATTCAGTTTAATCAGAGAGCCATCACATTTTTCTCAATGTGGCGACATGAAGAGTGTCTCATCAATATAAGTCAATGATTTAGCATATGCAGCAGCAAATTTTCAAAATTCTGAATTAAGCAATCAGTGTTCGCGTATGTACATAACTGTCACTGACATATAAAGACATATTAATATTATGGGCACTAAAATCTCAATATACATATATATATATATATACATATATATATATATATATATATATATATATATATATATATATATATATATATATATATATATATATATATATATATATATATATATATATATATATACGTAGGTAGTAGGTTGGTAGACAGCAACCACCCAGGGAGGTACTACCATCCTGCCAGGTGACTGTGAAACAGAGACCTGAAACTGTTTTACATGATGGTAGGATTGATGGTGTCTTTTTCTGTCTCATAAACATGCAAGATTTCAGGTACGTCTTGCTACTTCTACCTTACACTTAGGTACACTACGCAAACATGTACACATTATGTATACACACTCATCTGAGTTTTCTTTGATTTTATCTTAATAGTTCTTGTTCTTATTGCTTTTCCCTTTCATATCCATGGGGAAGTGGAATAAGCATCTTTCCTCCGTAAGCCATACGTGTTGTAAAAGTCAACTAAAATGCCGGGAACAATGGGCTAGTAACCCCTTTTCCTGTATAGCTTACTAAAAAGAAGAAGAAGAAAACCGTCAAAGTGGGATGTTTGAATGTGCGTGGATGTTGTGCGAATGATAAGAAAGAGATTATTGTAGATGTTATGAATGAAAAGAAGCTGGATGTCCTGGCTTTAAGTGAGACAAAGCTGAAGGAGGTAGGAGAGTTTCAGTGGGGAGAAATAAATGGGATTAGATCAGGGGTTTCAAATAGAGTTAGAGCTAAAGAAGGAGTGGCAATAATGTTGAATAATCAGTTATGGCAGGTAAAGAAGGAATATAAATGTATAAATTCAAGGATTATGTGGAGTAAAATAAGGTTGGATGTGAAAAGTGGGTTATAGTAAGTGTTTATGCACCTGGAGAAGAGAGAATGTAGAGGAGGAGAGAGATTTTGGGAAATGTTGAGTGAGTGTGTGGGGAGTTTTGAACCAAGTGAGAGAGTAATTGTGGGTTGGGGATCTTAATGCTAAAGTGGGTAAAAATGTTGTCGATGGAGTAGTAGGTAAATTTGGGGTGCCAGGGGTAAATGTAAATGGGAACCATTAATTGAGCTATGTAGAAAGAGGTTTGGTAATAAGTAATACATATTTTATGAAAAAGAGGATAAATAAATATACAAGGTATGATATAGCACGTAAGGAAAGTAGTTTGTTGGATTATGTATTGGTGGATAAAAGGTTGTTGAGTAGGCTTCAGATGTACATTTATAGAGGGCAACGGATATATCAGATCATTATTTGGTTGTAGCTACAGTTAGAGTAAAAGGTAGATGGGACAAAAAGAAAATGGCAACAGCAAGTAAGAGAGAGGTAAAAGTGTATAAACTAAGGGAGGAGGAAGTTAGGGTGAGATATAAGCAACTATTGTGAAAAGGTGGGCTAGTGCAAGTAGGAGTAGTGGGGGGTTGAAGAGAGTTGGGATAGTTTTATAAATGCAGTATTAGAATGTGGGGCAGAAGTTTGTGGACATAGGAGGGTGGGTGCAGGAGGAAAGAGGAGTGAGTGGTGGAATGAAGAAGTAAAGGGTGTGATAAAAGAGAAAAAGGTAGCTTATGAGAGGTTTTACAAAACAGAAGTGTTAATAGAAGAGCAGAGATATGGAGAGAAAAGAAAGGTGAAGAGAGTGGTGAGAGAGTGCAAAAGAAGAGCGGATGAAAGAATGGGAGAGGAGCTCTGTCAAGAAATTTTGCTGAAAACAAGAAAAATTTTTGTAGTGAGATAAACAAGGTAAGAAAGCCTAGGAACGAATGGATTTGTCAGTTAAAAACATAGTGGAGTTAGTAGATGGGGAGCTGGAGGTATTGGGTAGATGGCGGAATATTTTTTGAGGAACTTTTAAATGTCGATGAAAAGAGGAGGCGGTAATTTCATGTACTGGTCAGGGAGGTACAGCATCGTTTAGGAGTGAAGAAGAGCAGGATGTGAGTGTGGGGGAGGTGCGTGAGGCATTACGTAGAATGAAAGGGGTAAAGCCGCTGGAATTGACGGAATCATGACAGAATGATAAAAGCAGGGGGATATAGTGCTGGAGTGGGTGGTATTTTTGTTTAATAAATGTATGAAAGAGGGGAAGGTACCTAGGATTGGCAGAGAGCATGTATAGTTCCTTTATATAAAGGGAAGGGGGATAAAGAGAGTGTAAAAATTATAGGGAATACGTTTACTGAGTATACCAGGTAAAGTGTATGGCAGGGTTATTATTGAAAGAATTAGAGGTAAGACAGAGAGTAGGATTGCAGATGAGCAAGGAGGCTTTAGAGTGGGTAGGGGATTGTAGATCAAGTGTTTACAGTGAAGCAATATGTAAACAGTATTTAGATAAAGGTAGAGAAGTTTTTATTGCATTTATGGATTTAGAAAAGGCATATGATAGAGTGGATAGGGGAGCAATGTGGCAAATGTTGCAAGTGTATGGAATAAGTAGTAGTTACTGAAGGCTGTAAAGAGTTTTATGAGGATAGTGAGGCTCAGGTTAGGGTGTGTAGGAGAGAGGGAGATTATTTCCCGGTAAAAGAAGGTCTTAGACAGGGATGTGTAATGTCACCATGGTTGTTTAATATATTTATAGATGGGGTTGTAAAATAAGTAAATGCTAGGGTGTTGGGGAGAGGGGTGGGATTAAATTATGGAGAATTAAATGCAAATGGGAGTTGACACGTTACTTTTTGCTGATGATCTGTGCTTATGGGAGATTCTAAAGAAAAGTTGCAAAGGTTAGTGGACGAGTTTGGGAGAGTGTGTAAAGGTAGAAAGTTAAAAGTGAACATAGATAAGAGTAAGGTGATGAGGGTATCAAACGATTTAAATAAAGAAAAATTGGATATCACATTGGAGAGAGGGATTATGGAAGAGGTAAATGTTTTCAGATATTTGGGAGTTGACGTGTCAGGGATGGGTTTATGAAGGATGAGGTTAACCATAGAATTGATGAAGGAAAAAGGTGAGTGGTGCATTGAGGTATCTGTGGAGACAAAAAACGTTATCCATGGAGGCAAAGAAGGGAATGTACGAAAGTATAGTGGTACCAACACTCTTATATGGGTGTGAAGCATGAGTTGCAAATGCTCAGCGAGGAGGAGGCTGGAGGCAGTGGAGATGTCCTGTCTAAGGGCAATGTGTGGTGTAAATATTATGCAGAAAATTCGGAATGTGGAAATTAAGAGAAGGTGTGGAGTTACTAAAAGTATTTGTCAGAGGACTGAAGAAGGGTTGTTGAGGTGGTTTGGTCATTTAGGAGAATGGATCAAAGTAGAATGACTTGAGAGCGTATAAATCTGTAGGGGAAGGAAGGCGGGGTAGGGGTCGTCCTAGAAAAGGTTGGAGGGAAGGGGTAAAGGAGGTTTTGTGGGCGAGGGGCTTGGACTTCCAGCAAGCATGTGTGAGCGTGTTAGATAGGAGGAATGGAGACGAATGGTTTTGGGACATGACGATCTGTTGGAGTGTGAGCAGGGTAACATTTTGTGAAGGGATTCAGGGAAACCAGTTAATTGATTTAGTTGGACTTGAGTCCTGAAATGGGAAGTACAATGCCTGCACTTTAAAGGAGGGGTCTGAGATAGTGACAGCTGGGAGGACTTTTCTAGCTGTCGTATCTGAGCTCCTCTGCAAAGACAGTGATTATGTATGATTGTGGTGAAAGTGTTGAATGATGATGAAAGTATATTCTTTTTGGGGATTTTTCTTTTTGGGTCACCCTGCCTCGGTGGGAGACGGCCGACTTGTTGAAAAAAAAAAAAATATATATATATATGTCGTGCCGATTAGGTAAAATTTGCGATTTTGGCTTAAATAGCAACGCTCTTCTTGCCATATAAGACAAGCGAAAATTTGTGTGCAATAATTTCGCCAAAATCATTCTAACATAACAAAAAAAAATATATTTCATTGTGTTTGTTTATTATTAAATTAATATTAACGTATCTAAAATATATTTAGTTGGGTTAGGCTAAATTAAATTGCGCTTGTTTAATAAGGTTAGGTAGGTTTTCAAAGTTTCTCTTGGTACAAAATTATAAATTCTTACATTAACATAAATGAAAAAATATATCTTTAAACGATAAGAGAAAATTTTAGAAAGGACTTAATTTTAGATGAGTTCTTGCTAATTGATCAGTTTTCCTATGTGACTATATATATATATATATTTAGGTGTATTTTTTTCTATGACACTGTGCTTTTGGAGATTCGAGAGAAGTTGCAGAGGTTGGTGGATGAATTTGGTAGGGGTGTAAAAGAAGAAAATTGAAAGTGAATAAGGAAAGATAAGGGGATGAGGATAACAAAAAGATTAGGGGGGAAGAAAGATTGGATATCAGATTGGAGGGAGAGAGTATGGAGGAGGTGAATGTATTCAGATATTTGGGAGTGGACATGTGAGATGGGTCTATGAAGGATGAGGTTTAATCATAGAATTGATGAGGGAAAAGGGTGGGCACTTGGAGTCTGTGGAGACAAGAACTTTTCCATGGAAGTAAAAGGGAATGTAGAGAGAAGTTATACCAACACTCTTAATTTGGGGGAAGGCATGGGATAAATGTTTGAGGAGAAGGGTGGGCAGTGGAGATGTCATGTCTGGTAAAGTGAATATAATGAGAGGTGGAGTTTAAATTAGGAGGGGGGATTCCAAAACCTTTATCCGAGGCTGGGAGGGTTTTGAGGGGTGGAATGAGAGAAGAACAAAGAAAAGACTTCGAGAGTGTATAAATCTGTAGGGAGGGAAGGGGGTAGGGGTCGGCCTAGGAAAGGTTGGAGGGAGGGGGTAAAGGAGGTTTTTGTGGAGGGCTTGGACTTCCAACATATGTGAGCATATTTGATAGGAGGAATGGAGAAAATGGTTTTAATATTGGGGCATGCTGTTGGAGTGTGAGAAAAATAACATTTATGAAGGGATTCAGGAAACCGGCAGACCGGACTTGAGTCCAGGAGAGGGGGAAATACAGTGCATGCATCTGAAGGGGGGGTGTTAATGTTGGTTTTATAACGGGGGTGAAAAACACCCCTAAAAAACAGTGATGGAGTAAATGATGATGAAAGTGTTTTTTTTTCGGGCCCCCTTGGCCGGTGGGAATCGGCCAGTGTTAATAATAAAAATAGGCTTTTCTTCTGTAGGGGCCAAAATGGTAGCGGTCACACCTAGGTGTGAAATTGGGGTGTGAAAATTTTCACACCCGGTCCCCAATGCCCCCCTTCCCCCGGCCCAACCAAAACCCCCCCCCCCCTTTCCCCCCTTTTTTTTTTTTTTTTTAAAAATTTTTATTGTTTTTCAAAATTTTTTAAATTTTTTTTCGAATTATAAATTTTTTCCCCAAATTTTTTTTTTTTTTCCAAATTTTCTTTTTTTTGAATTTTCGTTTTTTTTTTGAATTTTTTTTTTTTTTTTCTCGATAAAAGTAATACAAAAAAGATTGAAGACCCCCAGGGGGTACTCCTTAAAATTTCTCCTCCCCCGGGGGGCCCCCTTTAAAAAAATTTTTGATATCAGTAATACATAAAATTTTTTTATCAGCCCCAAAATTAGAACCCCCCCATGGGGAAAATTTTTTTCCTCTTTTAAAATAAATTGAACAAATTTTCCTTTTTTTGGGAATATTATTTCCTTAAATAAATTGAACAAAAATATCCCCTATGGGGTCTACTCTCAATACTTTTTTTTTAAAATTAAAGAGCTAAAATTACAAGTTAAAACAGGTTAACATTAATACACATTTTTTTTTCATCATTTATTTATTATACATTTCAATAAAAAAATTTCTGATAATACAATAAAAACCCCCCATACGGATAATACAAATAAAGGGGTAAAAAATTGTTTTTTTGGGGGCTTTTGGGGAGGCGTGGGTTAAAATGATAAGGCTTCAGGCTTCTTTTTATTTGTTAAAGGTGGGGGCGGCGTGGCCAGGGCCCCGGGGGCCACCCCCCTTGGGGGGGGGAGAGGAGTAGGCCTGTTGTCTGAAAAAGGTTGGGCCCAAAATGAGGGGGGGGCCAGGGGGTTCTGGTAGACGTGGGTACGCCTACCAGGCTTGCCCTCTCCTTTTATAAACTAAATGGCACGAAATATGAATCAGCTGGCAGACAGCATGGGTTGTCTATGCAGACAGTCAGGCTGTCTACAGAATGCATTTTTTCCATTTTTGGGGGAACAGAATAAAAAGTTCCAGTCTTAATTAAAAAAATTTTATTCAGGTAACAAAAAAAACCCCCCATATGGGTAAATACAAGTCACTGACTAAAAAAACATGGGGAAAAACACACATGATTACCATTATCTAAGATCTCCCCACACACCAAAGCAAGACATCACCCAACAAATTAAGTCACAAATTCACTATTCTACCATGTAAAACCCCACCTCACCCCCCAAACCTAAACCCCCCCCTGCCTCACCCCCCCCTGCACCTCACCCCCCCCCTGCACCTCACTCCCCCCTGCACCTCCCCCCCCCTTCACCTCACCTCACACATTACAACCCAACGTTTAAAAACCGGGATAACACAAAAACACTACATACCTTTTATTTTTTTAATTATTAAAAATTTTTTTCGTAAAAAAAACAAATTTTCAGACGTTTTATTATCCACTGATTTTTTTTCCTCATACCCAAAAATTTCATTTTTCCTAAGACAAATACTTCCATTACACACATATATTCAACTTCTGAGAAATTCACCAGATGAGTCTACTTGAAGCTACGACGAAAGACAATACTGAAATGATTATTCTCTAAAAGGAACCCTTTTAAAATCCCCTGATTTAAGTTCCTTTTTTTTTCTAAATTCCACATAAGATCTATCACTCACCCCAACCTCGATGAACATATTTTAATATAAAAATCCATTATATGAACTTCCCATATTTTTTCCCCCATGTGATTAACTAAATAAAACTTTTTCTAAACATTTTTTGCTATTAAATCATTTTTTTGAAAAAAAGTTTTCAAGAAACATTTTCCCGGGAACTCTACCTGCACTAACCTGGATAAAGTGACTAAAAGGATTTACTTGTTTCAACCTTTGGGGTGTGACGTCAGGGGGTGATCATATGTATTGCATCATATTTCTACATCCCCAAAAGGCCCCCGGGAGGGGGCCCCCCCCCCATTGTTTCACATTACCATCTCTTTCCCCAAAACCCCTTTTATTTTTTCTTGTAAAATATTCACAATCCTTTTTTTCATTAAAAATTATGCTCACACACACAAACACACACAAGGGGCAGGGGGGTGACCCAGTAGGGGCCGTGAAGAGGCGGGGCCAGGAGCTTTTTCTTGGCCCCCAAATACAACTAAGGGGACAAATAGGTGACCACACATTTCTCAAAACTGTTAAGAAATATTCTCACATCAACAAAAACCCCCAGAACTCACCCAGAACACACCAGATTTCTTTGAACATCTACAAAACCTCTCATAAAACCCTTTAATACTCTCAAACACCACTGAATGTTACCAAAACACCAAAAAATCTACCATCACTGCTGAATACCCTAAAACGGGGTTGAATACTACCAAACCCCCCTTGAAACTTCAAACACCATTGATTACCCCAAAAAAACCCAAAGAATACACCCAAAACACCATTTGAATACCTCAAACCACCATTGAATACTCCCCCCAAAAACCACTGTTTTAAAAACACCACTGAATACTACCAAAACACTGCTGAATACTACCAAAAAACCGTTGAATAACCCAAAAAAAATATTAAATACCAAAATTTAATTTTAAACTCCAAACACCATTGATTACTCTCAAAACACCAATGAATACACCCAAAAAACCTTTTTCACTTAACCACTGAATACCCCCCCAAAAACCCCCGGGGAAACTAAAAAAACACCACTGAATACCCCCAAAAACCCCTTTTATTACTCCCAAAACACCAATGAATACACTCAAAACACCATTTTGAATAAAATTAAAACCCCCTTGAATACCAAAAAAAAACCCCAATGAATACTCCCAAAACACCATTGAATACATCCAAAAAACCATTGAATTCACTCAAAAAAACCATTAAACCCCAAAACAAAATTTGAATACTACCAAAAAACCATTAAGCCTTAATTAAAATCTCCCACTAAGATCAAAAAACACACTCTCATCATTTCAACACCCCCCAAAAACTCATGTACATAGTTTGAACCCCCAAACCCCCTCACACACAAATACTTTTTTTCAATAACTTTTTAAAAATATTCTCACATCAACATTCCCCCAACATCTCACTACAGAACACATTCAAAACACTCTCACACATCATTTGATCACCACTAAAACCCCTTTTTTAATCCCCCCCAAAAAACCAATGAATCCCCCCCAAAACATCACTGAATACCCCCAAAAACACCATTGAACAACCCCCAAAAAACTATCAAACATAAAGGTCTCCTAACACCATTGATCCCCAAAAAACTCTAAAGTCATTTTTCCCAAAATTGAACACCTTCAAAAACACTCCCAAAAAATATTGAATACCACATTACCAACCCCTTTTTAAACAACTTTTCACTTCTATATTTTATTTTAAAATATTCAAAAACCCTTAATTCCATTAAAATTTACGCTCACACACTCAAAAAACACTCACTCACAAAAACAGTTCCTCACCATGTTTTTTTTCCCCAAAGGGCTGGAAAAACCCCGTATATCCATACGGCAAAGCAAGGGGTGAGGTCATTATTCCTGATAATTTAAAAAAAATAAAAGTGTGATCTCACTACCCCCAACCCCCTCATCTTAAAAAGAAAAAACTGGACACACACACACATACTTTTTTCAATAACTGTTAAAAATATTCTCACACCAACATCCCTCAACATCTCACTACAAAACAATCTAATCTAACCCAAATAACATTTAACCTAACCTAACCAAACCCCAAATAACATTTAAACCTAACCCCATCTTAAAAAATCCTAACCCCCCCCAACCTACCCCAAACCCACCCAATTTCCAAAACCCAACCTAACCAAACCAAACTAACCTAACCTAACCTTCAAAACACTCTCATACACCCCTTTGAATACCCCCCAAAACCCATTGAATAATACCAAATCCCCTTTTAACACCCCCCAAAAAACTAAAAAACCCCCTTTTATTCCCCCCCAAAAAATTTAAATAATACCATAACAACATATAACATTTTTCCCCAACCTAAATAACCCAACCTAACAACACCTAACCAAACCCCCCAAAAACATCAAACTAACCCCAAATTTACCCTTAAAAAACTATCATAAAAATTTTTAAACCTTAAAAACATCCCCAAAAACACCATTGAATACCCCCCAAAAACAACTTTTGGGTTACTCCAAAAAACCAGGGGAAACTCTCAAAAACATCTCGATTTCCCCCCTAACTTTTTTAACCAATAAAACCCAAAACCAAATAACTTTTAAACCCCAACCTAACATATCCTAACCAAACCCAAAAACCAACAACCTAACCTACCCCAACCAACCAACCAAATTTAACCACCCCTTTTCCCCCCCAAAAACATCTATCCAAACCCCAACCCCCCCTTAAAAAACTTTTTCCCAAAACAAAAAAAAACATCCCAAATAACTTTTAACCATCTTTCAAAAACCCCATACATTTTTGGGGAAACCCCCCAAAAACACCCTTATATTTTGAACATTTCCCAAAAAAAATTTCCCAAAAACTCCATTGAATACTTCCAAAATACCATTGATTACTCCTAACTCACCCCCCAAATTACATTCTCAATCCACATCTCATGAACTGAAATTACATCTATAAAAAATTTTCTCACTCTTAATAAAATTTTATTCCCCTCCCATTTTCCAGATTTTTAGCAAAACAAAAACCAAGACAAAAACATGATCACACCCAACTAAGACATGACATTTTTAAAAAAAATTTTTGATAAAAAACCCCAAAAAAAAATAGACACCCCCTGGGGCATACATTCCAAAAAAGGGCAAAACATACACCTCCAACTAAGACATGAGACAAACCAAAAAATAAGACATTTAAAAACAAAAACACACACCCCAACCCAAGACCTTCCCAAAAAACCCCAACTAAGAAAGGACAAAACCCAAAAAAACCCCTTTCCCCCCCAAAAAACTTTAAACCAACCCCCAACCCCAAAAAACCCCTAATCAAACCCAAACCCAACAACACCAACCCCAACCTAAACTATCTTTTACCTATCCTAACTAACTAACCTAACCTGTGGAGACAAAAAACGTTATCCATGGAGGCAAAAAGGGGGAAAGAGAGGTATAGTGGTACCAACACTCTTATATGGGGGGAAGATGGGGGGCAAATGCTGCGAGGAGGAGGCGGGGGGCAGTGAAGATGCCCCCGTCTAAATGTGTGGTGTAAATATTATCAGAAAATTCGGAATGTGGAAATTAGGAGAAGGTGTGGAGTTACAAAATTTTGTCAGAGGGGGGTTTTGAGGTGGTTTTTTGGCATTTAGAAGAATGGATCAAAAAGAATGACTTGGAGGTTTTTAAATCTGGGAGAAGAAAAGGGGGGTAGGGGGGGGTCCTAGAAAAAAGGTTTTGGGGGAGGGGGGAAAAGGGGGGTTTTTTTGGGGGAGGGCTTGGGGTTCCAGCAAATTTGAGCGTGTTAGATAGGAGTGAATAGAGACGAATGGTTTTTTTGGGCATGACCCAGTTTTGGAGGGGAGCAGGGTAACATTGTGTCAAAAAGGGTTCAGGGAAACCAGTTAATTGATTTAGTTGGACTTGAGTCCTGGAAATGGGAAGCAATGCCTGCACTTTAAAGGGGGGTCTGGGATAGTGGAATGGGGGGATATTCTAGCTTGTTCAGGCCCTGCAAAGGTAAAATTAAATTTAAAGTGTTTGAAAGGTTGGAAATGATGAAAGTATTTTCTTTTTGGGGTTTTCCTTTTGGGAAATTCCCTCGGTGGGGGACGGAATTTTTAAAAAAAAAAAAAGGCATTGTTTAATTTAAAAAATCGAGTCCCCCTCAGGACACAATGATTACCCCCAACATTTCCAAAAAATCTGAGTCCCCCCAGTGATATAATGATCTGAGTCTCCACTAAAAAAAAGATTTTAGTGCCACTCAGTGAACAATGATCTGAGTCCCCACTCGGGGGCACAATGATCTGAATCCCCCCCAGTGACACAATGATTTGAGTCCCCCCCCAGTGACAAAAAAGATCTGAGTCCCCCCCGGATCTGATTCACCCCCAGTACAAATGATTTAGCCCCCAAACCGTGAACAATTTTTTAGCCCCCCTAGTGCCCAAATTTCGAGCCCCCAAATCGGGTTAAAAAGGTTTGAGTCCCCATTTTAGTGACACAATGATTTGAGTCCCAACTCAGTGAACAGTGATTTGGGGTCCAACCAGCCAAATTTTATCGACCCCCCTTTGGGCAGAATGATCTGAGTCCCCCCTCGGGGACAGAATGATCTGGCCCATCAGACTTTATCTTACCCCCAGTGACAGAAATCTATTACTCAGTGACAGAATGATCTGAGTCCCCACTCAGTGACACAATGATTTGAGTCCCCCCTCAAAAACAATGATTTGAGTCCTCCCCAGTGACAAAAAAGATTTGGGTCCCCATAGTAACACAAAGATGTGAGTCCCCACTCGGGCGGGGAAGATCTGAGTCCCCCCTGGGAAGAAATTAGTCCCCACTAAAATGAAATGATTTGGGGGCCCCCCCCCGGCAAATGATTTGAGCCCCCACTCAGTGACACAATGATTTGAGTCCCCCTCAGTAACACAATGATCGAGTCCCCCCTCAGTGACACAATGATCGTCCCCACTCAGTGACACAATGATCAAAATCCTCACTCAGTGACACAATGATCGGGGTTTTACTGGGGCACAATGATCTGGGCCCCCCTCATGACACAATGATCTGAGTCCCCCCTAGTGACAAATGATCTGAGTACTCAGTGACAAAAAGATCTGAGTCCCCCCTTTGACAATGCCCCGAGTCCCCCCTTTTTACTCTGATCTGAGTCCCCACCCCCGTGACACAATGTTTAAAACCCCACTCAGTAACAAAATGCCCCGATTCCATACTCAAATTTTTTTTTGGTTAAAAATGTGGATTCGGGAAAACCAGGGGGAATGATAGGGGGACTCCTGTTGATGATGCCTATTAATACTTTTTTTGTTACTGCTATTTCTGTTTTTAACTTTTGTCTCTGTTGTTGTTGGTTTAATTACTGTTGTTAATGTTGCTGTTCTTAGCTCAGTGGTGCCCTTTTTTTTAGCTGAGTGAAGACTTTCTAGTGTACTCCTGGACGGGTAAAAATGCCCCCTATTGAGAAAAATTTTCCAGCAGCTTAAGGATTTTAGGGTAGGGGAAGCTTGAGTTTGGCAAAGGGGGGGGGAAAAAAAGGGATTCTTGAAAACCCCCCCTGGTTTAGTCCCCCAAAGGCCCAAAAGGAACCCCGGGGGGCCCCACAGCATGGGACAAGTTGAAGTCGAAGACGAATGGAGGGGTAAAAGACGAAGAAGAAAGAGACTGCTGGGGAAACTTCGAACCCTTTTTTTTTGCTACCGGGGGGGAAAGTGGTCGACTACTGGGGAACCCACAGAACTGTCCAAAAAGGGAAAGGAAAAAAAAAATTTTTGTTGTTGGGGATAGCCAAGTTAGATATATGGATAGGGCCTTCTGCTTGACAGATAGGGTGGGGCAGGGGGTTTGCTTTCCGGGGGGGTTGGGGGTGGAAGACATTGTTAGCCGGCTTGACAACATCATGCATGGTAATGGGATCAACCCTTTTTCTGCCTCGGGGTGGAGGAAAATTTCCCCCAAACGTAGAAGTGAGGTTTTTTTAGTAGGTATAAGACAGCAATAGACACTTTAAAGGGGGGGAGCCCTGTTATATGTGGCTTTTTTCCAAGAAGGGGTTTGGAAAAAGAAGGGGGTCCAAATTTTTTAAATTGCTGGCTGGACAAAAAAGTAAAATGGCAGCCCCCTTCATTGACAACTGGGCCCCTTTTAAGGGGGGAAAAATGTATCCCGGGGGGGGTTACTTATCCAGGGAAGGGTGGGGTTTCTCGCTAGCTCAGTTAGGATGTTGTTGGGTTTAAACCCCGGTTAAAATTTGAGGTATGGGTTTAGGAATGGTAAATAATGGGGGCCAAAAAATTTTCCCGGGGTTTGATATCAAAAACATAACAAAAAGTAATCGGTGACACAAAAATGATGGGCAAAATTTTGTAAAAAAAAAGCTGAAAAAGGTTTAAAAGAAGATACATATCAATGTATTTTATCCCCCCTGTAAAACCCCGAAATAAAATTAACAATTACGTTTGGTACGTTCTGGGGAAATTTGATGTCTTGGGGAATAACTGAAACATGGTATAATCCCAAAGTCGGGAAGTTCTAAAATGTCATATTCGGGGGGGTTTGTTGTTCCTTTTGAAAAAAAGGGAAAGGGGGGGGGAGTTGCATTGTATGTACGAGAAAATATAAATTCATAAAAACAGGCAAAAAAATAGATGGATCATTAACAGAATCTTTTGGGGGGAAGCCCCCAAAGGGTTTAAAAAAAATTTTTTTCTAGGTGCCGACCTCCGGGGTTGGATCACGATGGGGGGACTTTTGGGACGAAATTGTTAGGGTTTAGGAAAACAAAACGTAGTGATAGTAGGGGTTTTTAAATTTTTTAAGTCAAATTGACTGGACTTCTTTCCCCGGTAATCTGGAGTCCAGAAAATTTTATGGAAGTGTTTTCTGAAAGCAGTTTTGGGGCCCCCCAGAGGTAATTTTTGCCCCCCTAGTCTTGTCAAAAAAAACTCTTAAAAATAATGGGGAAGATCACTAAAGGGGGTTTAGCAGTGATCACAAATCCATTACTTTTAATATTACATGGGGTACGAGAAAGGGAAATACGGTAAAACCTTTTTTCCGTTCTGCCGTTTTTGCCGGGGGAAAACCTGTTAATCTCCAAAATTGGCTAACGATTACGATGGGATCTGGTTTATGATTTTTTAATAATGTACAACGTCACGGGTATTTTTTCCCCCCAGAGAAAATTTTGGGGGCCCAAAAAAACGACCCCAAAAAAGGATTAACGGGGGTAAAAAATCTATTGGGGGGAAAAAAGGGGGAATTTAAAAGGGATAAAAAAGGGGAGATGTTTAACCATTGACCAATATGTTCAGTTGAAAGAGAAGAAAAAAAGGGGAAAGGCTAAACGTGCGAGAGGGGGGGTTTCTAATGAACGACTAACCCAAAAAAGGGTTTTTAAAATGTACAGGACGAAGGGGGGAAAGGGAAAATTGGTACCAAAAATTTTGGGAAGGCCCTTTTACGGATAACGAACGGGAAAAAAGTTTTTCTCTATTTAATGACTTTTTTTTATTTTACAAGAAAAAAATAATTCCCCAAATTTTAAAATTATTCAGTTCCTAAAAAATTCAAATAAACTAATTTTTGGGCCGGGGGGTATGGTTAAAAAAGATAGATAAACTGAAGAAAATAAGTCCCAGGGCCCCCCGGTTTTTTTGGGGTTTAAAAAAAGCAAATGGAACTTAGTCAGCCATTAACGAATTTTTAATACTCCACCCTTTTTTGTCCCAAAAAATGGAAGAAAAGCAAAAAGTAGTTCCTATATTCAAATCGGGGGGTAAGTCCATTCCATCAAATTACCGTCCAATAAGCCCCAGTTTTGAGGCAAATTATTAGAATCAATTATGGTGATATTACCAAAAAGTCACCTTGAAGAACAAATTTGATTAATGAATCTCAGCATGGGTTTACGAGGGTTTGCCCCTGAAAAATTTTTAAATTTTTTTTAATAAAACATTTGAGGCAAAACAGTGATAAAATATGATATATTTTTGGGGTTTAAAAATTTGTAGGGGTACCCCACAAAACTCTTAAAAATGGCAGCTCATGGTATAGGAGGAAAATTGGGTGGATAGAGGGGGGCCCAAATTAATATAAAGCAGAGTTTTTTTAAGGGGGCAAATCTGAATGGGGATTTGACAATTTTTTCCCAAGGATCGGGTTTTAAAACAAAATTTTTATAAATGACCTTAATAAAATTTGGGGACATAAGTAAATTTGGTTAAATACAAAAATAGGCCAAACCCCCCCGAGGAGGGGGCCAGTGAACCCAGGAGGATTTGGATAAATTAATGTCTTTCTGAAAAAAGGCAGATGGAAAATTTAATTGGGGAAAAGTGTAAGGTGCTAGTCCTTGGGGGAAAATATCCCCCCAAATTTTTAAATAGGTGAAGTTATTTTATCATACAGAATGTGGTTGGGGGCATGGTAAGCAGAAATCTAAAACCCAAAACAAAGGGCCCAATTTTTCGCAATAAGGCTAACAGATTACTAGGGGTTTTTTTCAAGTATAAGCAACAGAAGTCCAAAAGTTATTTTACAGCTCTATACATCACTAGTGAGACCTCATTTGGTTATAGCTCAGTTTTGGTCTCCTTTTTACAGGATGGAATAGATTCATTGGAGAAATAAAAGAATTTTCTAAAATGATTTTTAATATAAAAAATCCCGATGGGGAAATAGACTTAAAGATTAAATCTCCCCTCTGGAGAGACGTAGAATGAGGGGGGTATCATCGAGGGTACAAATGGATGATGGGCATAAACCCCAAAGGGAAATTTTAAAAAATACTGAGGATTGAACCAAGAAGGGCAAGGATTTAAATTGGATAAATTTAGATTTTGGGACATAGGGGGACTGGTTTTCGAACAGAGTTGTAGATTTTGGGGAAAATTTTTGAGTTAAGGTGATAGAGGGGAGGACCGGGGGGGGTTTTTTAAAAAGATTGGACAAATATAGTGGGGGGGGGTGGGTTTGATTAGTGTCGTGAGTGGGGAAATTTTTTTGGTAGGGGGTTTTTATGGGGCCTGCCTTTTATGGGCCAGTAGGCCTTTTGCAGGTTCCTCCATTCTTATGTTCTTTTCTTTTGAAGTTATTTTATTTTTGCGATTGTCTTATTGCCTGTTGTTGCTACTGTTTTTTTTTTCTCTTTTTGATATTGATGATGGTTTGTTTTTAAATTTTTTTTGGGGGTTTTTTCCCCTGCTGTTGGTGTCAGCATTTAAAAAAAAAACCTTTTAAAGGGAGAATAACACAAACTTTACTGTTTTTAATAAACAAGTGTAAGTAAACACATAAGTCAGGGGTTCCATTTTAAAAACCAGTATCTAATGACACAGGGTTCAGCTTTAGTATAGGGGGTTTTTTAGTTTTGGGGAAACCTTTCCCCTGGGGAGTTCCCGCATCAATTTTTGGGACTGAAAAAATTTTCCACAAGTAAAATTTTTTCCCCCCCCAAAAAAAAAAAAAAAAATTTTTAAGGCTAACTGCAGACCTGCTTTGAAACAGGGGAGAAAGGGGAAAAAGGTCAAAGAAAATGGGAAAATAGGATATTTTGTCAGAAAAAGGGTTAGTTTGGGGAAAAGGGGGGAAGATAATGTTTTTCCCGGGGTAATGTGGGGTGAAGATATTGGGAATGTAGGGGTAAGATGTGTTTTAAGTAGTGTGTGGGGTAGGGGTAATGTAGTTTTAAAATTTTACTCACCAAATTTTGTTTGCGGGGGGCAGACTCAGCTCCTGACCCCGCCCCTTCACTGACCGCCCCCGGGGCCCTCTCTCCCTCCCCCTTTTAGCTTTATCATACCTCGTTTTAAAAACCCTTTTGTATGGTTCCGCCCCCCCACGTCACTTTCTAGACTTTCCCCTTCCTGACAACTCTATGACTGAAAAAATACTTCCTAACATCCCTTTGACTCGTCTGAGTCTTCAACCAATTGTGACCCCTTGTTTCTGTCTTATCTGGGGAACATCTTGTCTTTGCCAAAAGGTCAATTCCTCGCATTTTTTTATATGCCATCATGCCCCCCCTTCCCCCTCCTGTCCTCCAGTGTCGTCAGGCCGTTTTCCCCCCTCTTTCTTCGTGGAAAACCCCCTTGGCTCGGTTTTAGTCTTTTCCCCTTGCACTTTCTCTAATTTTTTAAAATTTGCTTGACCAGGTGGTTCCCAAAAACCGGTGCTGCGGCTCCCAGTATGACCCGGGGCGTTTTGGTATAGAGAGTCTTGAACGTTCCCTTTTATTGAGGTATCGGAATGCTGTTTTTGGGGTTTGCCAGACGGTATGCTGCAGCAGTTATGTGGTTGATGTGCCCCCCCGGAGATGTTTATTATACTCCCCCAAGTTTTTTTTCCTTGGTGAGTTTGGGGCAGTCATGGGGCTCACGTATTTGTACTCAGCTCTTGGTTGCAGGGGGCAGACTCAGCCCGGCCCCCCCTTTCACTGATCGCTAGGGGTTTCCCCTCTCTCTCCCTGCTCCATGAGCTTTATCACCCCCTCGTCTTAAACCTATGTATGGTTCCCCCCTCTACTACTTCACTTGCCAGAGATTCAACTTCCTGAAACTCTGGGGAAAAAATTTTCCCAAATCCCTTTACTCATAGGGGTCTTAAACCCAATTGTGGCCCCTTTTTTCTGTTCCCATCTCGGGAAATTTCCCTGTCTCTGTCCCCCCATTATTCCTCGCAATATTTTTTATGTCTTATCATGTCCCCCCAACCCTCCTGTCCTCCAGTGTGTGTGTGTTGTTGTGTGTGTGTGTGTGTGTGTGTGTGGTTTTCCTTTTGTGTGTGTGTGTGTGGCCCCTCGTCTATCACTGGTATTAATGGGAGACTATCTTAAGGTTTTTACCCCCTTTTTTTATCATGAAAATTTTTAAACAGTCACAAAAGTGCCAGAAGAGATTGATCAAAAAAGTCTTAGCTGAGGTAATTTTCCCCAAATAGCCAAGTTAGAGTGGGGGGGAAATTCGTTCCAGGACCCAACACGGGGGAGGGGAAGGGGGTTTTTGTCCAGGACGAACTGTTGGGGGAAGGGAGACTGTGAAAAAGGCTTGGGGGAAGGTGAGGGACTCTGTAAAAAAAGGGGGGGTTTTGGGGAAAGGGGGACTTTAATTTAAATGTGGGGGTTCGCTGGTTTTTCCCCCTGAGAGAAAAATGAAACTCTTTTTGGGGGGGCAAATTACAGTGTGGATTCATACGTCATCAGTCCAAAAAAAAAAATTTCCCTTTTAAAATTTATCAAAGCCATAGGGGGTTTTTCATCAATATTAAACCAATTTTAATGTTAATCACTGTTTTTTCTTTTCCTGCCTGCACCCTTTCTCTCCTTTCCGCCTCTTTCCCCGTCCGCTTTTCCCCTTCCCCGCCCTTTTTCCCTTTTTCCCTGTCCCCCCCCCTTTTTCCCCCGTACGGGCTCTTTCTCCCTGTACTTCCTTTTTCCTTTTTTTTTCTTTTACCCTGTGCCCCCTTTCTCCCTGCACTCCCTTTTTCCCCGACTGCCCTTTTTCAGTACTGCCGTTTCCCCCCATGCCCCTGCCCCTTTGCCCCCCCCTTTCCCTGTTTCCCCCTTTCCCCCCTTTACTGCCTTTTTCCTCTGCTGCCCTTTCCCCCCGCTTTTCCCATCTCCAAAGCCCTTTTCATTTAAACCCGTCTCTACTACCTGCTGTCTCTCACTACACAGCTTATCTCTTACACGGGGGCCCTCACTACAAAACATCCCCCCTCACTGGTGTCTCATCACTCCCTTTTCTCACTACACTGTTTCCCCCACGTATTTTCTCACTCCCTGCTGTCTCACAAGTCCCCTTTTCCCCCACTACACTCTTGTCTCACTACACTGATTTTGTCTCTCTAAAAGGCTTGCCACACTACACTTTTGTCTCACACTACACTTCTTGTCTCCCCTACACCCTTGTCTCACACTACACTTCTTGTCTCTCATTAAACTCCCTTTCCCCCCCAAAAAAACTCTCTCTTAAGAACAAAAAAACAAGAAAGAAGGAACACTGCAGCGGCCCCCTTGGCCCATGCGGGAACGTCCAAATCTCCAAGGCAACCCCGCCCCCAGGCCAGGTGGGGTTACATTCTTTAAGGGGGAAGGGGAGCACTGCATCTCCCCCTCCCGGGTTGGGGGGACCAATTCACAACCAACCGCACCCCCTCATATAATCCCCCAGCCGACCACCTGGTCAGGTCACTTACCTTAAGGAATTAGTACAGCTAGGGGCCCTGGTGTCCAGTCAGGCCAAAAACCTCCACCCATCCACCCCCCCCCTTATTTATCAACCCCTTTTTTTAAAACTACACAATCTTAGCATCTATGGGGGTTTTTCGGTTTTTGTTCCCCCCCCAAAGGGGCTTTTCACTCTCCTGCTGTCCCCAAAAATTGGAGTCTACCTGGAGGGTATTGGGGTCCCCCCGGGCCCGGTCCACGACCGGCCTCCCCGGGATCAGAGCCTGATCAACCAGGCTGTTTGATGGACGCACGTAGCCCAAAGGGGCTAACCTATACTGGCTGCCCCCCGGGACTTTAATTATCTGTCCACCCCCTTTGGGGAAGGCACCAAAAAGGGCTATTGGTAATTCCCCTTATGCATGGTGAAGGGGGTGAACCCGGCCCGGGCCCCGCCTTTTTTGTGTTTTTTTTTAGTGTACCAATGTTGCCCTACTTTTTTTTTGGAGTATTTTGCACCCCAAAACCCGTTTTTTAGTAGGGAGTGATTTCGGGGGAGATTTGGGACCATTCTTTTAGGATTTTCCAAGTGTGGAAAATTTGAAACCCCCCGCCTGCGTTCCAGTAGTACAAGTCAAGTGCTTCCAAGCGTTCCCCCTAGTTAAGGAGTTTGTTGGAACTTATATGTGCAGTAAAGGTTCTCTGCACATTCTCTAAAATCTGCAATTTCACCTGCGAACGGGGGTGTTAATTTCAGTAATATTCCACCCAAAAACACTTTTTTTTAAAAAAGGTCATCAATTTTCCCTTTAAAATTTTTTTTTAATGGGTTCCCCTTTTTCCCCCCATTTTCTTCGCAGTTGTGATCTTTTGGACTGTTTTTTTCCTTTTTAAAATGACATCCTCCCCACATTTTTTCCCCTCCCAGGTCCCCCATTATTTTTTTTTTTCCCATTGCATGATTAGAGTTTGAAAAATACTCAGTTTCTATTATATTCTCCCCTTTTCCAAAAAAAACAGTTGGAAAATTTTCTTCAACCTTTTTTTTTTTTTTACCCATTGGAAAACTTGGTTTTTTAAATAATCTTGGGGGGCCGGTCCCCAATAGATGGCCTCCGCCCGATCCCGTTTTTGTCTGCAAAAAGGTGATACAGTGATATGGGGTTTCATTTTCTATGTCTGATATGAGGAAGAGGAAAGGGGAAGCGAAATGTTCCCTTGGAACAGAGCTCTTCACTATGGCAGCTTCCTGTTAACCACTACTCTTTGTGTTCCGTTTATGGTTGAAGATCCATCGCTCCACTTTGCCAGTTATTCCTTAAGGGAAAAAATTTTGTGCTTGTTTTCTCTACACTTGTCTCCTTTTCACTTTTAT
>WNWK01005983.1:0-24557 GCA_009830355.1 Cherax destructor
CTCTCCCAGTTTTCCCCTATTGGGGTCTGTTTGCAAGAACCCAAATTACAATCTACTGTTATCAGGCCCTTTTCAGGCTATAATTTGTTATATTCATCGGATCCTTTTTCCGATGGAACCTTTAACGAAAGTGCTCTTATACGCACTGATGTTCCATACCGTCAGCTCTATGTCCCTTCTTCCTTACATTACACCGCAGCCCGTATCCACTTGAATAAGTGGTATACGCTCTGTTCTTTATATCTCTCCCCTTCGCGGGCATTGTCTATCCCAGATGTTGCCCTTTCTTTACCTTCCCTTCTTGCAGATGGACCCTCCTTTAATCCTGACTCTCTTGTTGACTTTTTGACAGAAACTGACTTACTACACAAACTCTGAAGATTATACCTCTAGCACCTCCCTCAGTCCCTTCTACCTCGATCTCTTACTACCCTCCACCCCTGCACTACCCACCGTCATCTTGCACTCCATACCCTACTAATCGTCCATCTCCCTCTTACAACTCACTCTCCCTGCATCCTACAATAACCTGCAGCACTGTATGACCCCTGTGGTTTAGCGCTTCTTCTATTTGATTATAATAATAATCTGATACCCATACCTGGGCTACTCTCCTGACCAAACATTTACTGAAGACTGATTTCTTAATAGACCACTGATTTGCTAACTCAACTGTCACCCCTTTCTCTCATCCCCATCCTTTCAGCTGAGGTCCTTTCCCCAACACCTCTGTCCCTTCTTCCTCTTACCTTGCCACCTCTTTCACATCTGCTTTGCAGTACTGAATAATTCATATTGGTTAAGTATTATTTTTTTTTCTTAAGACCCCTCAAGGACGGTTCCTTGATGCTGGTGAGCAGTTCTTGATTTAAGGAATTGTACCAACACTAATTCCTTGAATCAAGCCTAAATGTCTTCCATTGCCCCAGGTCCTGTATGACCCCTACAGGTTTAGTGCTTCTTCACTCAATGTAATAATTATAATATTTCCCTAATTAAAAGCCCTCCCCTCTGAATCGAATCTGAATGCCTCCCATTTCCCCAGGTACTTTATGACCCTGTGGGTATACTGCTTCCTCATGAATGTAATATAATTAATAATAATGTTAACATGTTTGTATTATTATTAGTTAAAACTAAGTACTAAACCCATAACATGACTATTTTTGCAAGGTTGAAGGTTGGCCTAATACCCGTTTGTAGCACACTCCCACTATACATGTTCTACTACTAGACTACATCACACATTCTACTGTTTGTAGTGCACTCCCACTATACATGTTCTACTACTAGACTACATCACACGTTCTACTGTTTGTAGCACACTCCCACTATACATGTTCTACTACTAGACTACATCACACGTTCTAATGTTTGTAGTGCACTCCCACTATACATATGTATACTACATCACATGTTCTACTGTTTGTAGAACACTCCCACTATACATGTTCTACTACTAGACTACATCACATGTTCTACTGTTTGTAGCATACTCCCACTATAGATGTTCTACTACTAGACTACATCACATGTTCTACTGTTTGTAGCACACTCCCACTATACATGTTCTACTACTAGACTACACACGTTCTACTGTTTGTAGCACACTCCCACTATACATGTTCTACTACTAGACTACATCACATGTTCTACTGTTTGTAGAACACTCCCACTATACATGTTCTACTACTAGACTACATCACATGTTCTACTGTTTGTAGCACATTCCCACTATACATGTTCTACTACTAGACTACATCACATGTTCTACTGTTTGTAGCACATTCCCACTATACATGTTCTACTACTAGACTACATCACATGTTCTACTGTTTGTAGCACTCCCACTATACATGTTCTACTACTAGACTACATCACATGTTCTACTGTTTGTAGAACACTCCCACTATACATGTTCTACTACTAGACTACATCACATGTTCTACTGTTTGTAGCACATTCCCACTATACATGTTCTACTACTAGACTACATCACATGTTCTACTGTTTGTAGCACACTCCCACTATACATGTTCTACTACTAGACTACATCACATGTTCTACTGTTTGTAGCACTCCCACTATACATGTTCTGCTACTAGACTACATCACATGTTCTACTGTTTGTAGCACTCCCACTATACATGTTCTGCTACTAGACTACATCACATGTTCTACTGTTTGTAGCACTCCCACTATATATGTTCAATGTTCATTGTTGGTTGCTCTTAATTGTTTACTTACAGTAGTTGTATAATGAGACACTTGAGAATCTTTATTAAGGAAATGTTTTGCCACACGGTGGCTTCTTCAGTCCTATACAAAGAAAAACAATGAAAAAAAGGAGGAGTTTGAGGTAATCAGTGCCTCAGCCTGGAATAGATGTGAACACATTGATTCCAGGCTCAGGGACTAATTACTTCAAACTTCTTTTTCCACTGTTCTTCACATAGGACTGATGAAGCCACTGTGTGGCAAAATGTTTCCTCAATATTCTCAAGTGTTGCAAGTGTCTCATTCTTCAATTTGTCAATTTTCTAAACCATTTATCACTTAAAATAAGGCATGGTGCTCTTGCAGCCTTCTCACTCCCCGGAGCTACAAGTCATCTGACGTTTCTGGAGTCAATAATCATATAATTCATTTAGAAATTTTATTAATCATGGAAGTTGTCCTACACATAAAGTTATACATTAAGATAAATTTAAAAAAAAAAAAAGGATGAGGGGGAGAATTCATGAAAATTAAAGTAATATACAGAAGGTTTCTCTACTATAATATGGTACAACACTCATGAAATTACTACATATATGGGAAATGTATGGGTTATTAATCAAGGTAGTTACTCTTACAGTTCACATGAATAAAATATGATAGTACGTCACCCATATATTAAATCATCACTGTTGTACATGAATAGATAATGGCAGTAACAAAAAACAAATGATGAAAATCAGTTCTAGGCCATGAGGCATTATGTACCTTTGCAAATACTAAGGATAACTCACACAAGAATTAGTGAATAAAATGCATTATTCATTTTACTGTCTTCTGTTTTAAATAAAAGTAAATACATTAAAATATAACCGAATAAAAACAAATTAAACCACGTATAAAGGATGTGATGTACTGTACTGTGCTAAAAGTTCAAATCACTATTTTTAATCTAAATTGTCATTTCATTAAGCCTAGAAAATGTTAAGCACTTGGTGCCAGCAAAGATTTGTCCATGAATTTCTTCTTGGTGAAGCAAAGCCACCACTTTGAAGGCTTGCCATCCGGGGTGTTGAAGACTCGCTCACACACACGTAGACCTGTTTCTTGCCTCAACTGCTGCAGATACTGTTGCATCACCTCTGTCCAATTAATAATCACATTTTTTAGAGTATGAAAATTTTCACTATTTAAATGACCAAAATTGTACTTTTGTCACTAATCTGGTTAGCAAGCTATATAGAGTACAGTGGACCCCCTGTTATCGTAACTAATCCGTTCCAGAGAGAGTGACTAAAGCAGAATTTGACGATTTCTGAATTAATTTTCCCCATAAGAAATAATGTAAATCCAATTATTAATCCATTCCACTCACCCAAAAGTATTAAAATAAAATATTTTTATACATGAAATATACATTTAAATACACAGAAAACAAATAGACATGAAGAATAAAACAATAACATGACACTTACCTTTATTGAAGAGTTGTTGATGTATGGAAGACAGGAGGGGAGAGGATGGAAGAGTTGCTATTGTTTGGAAGGGAAATCCCCTTCCATAAAGACTTCAGGTACCAAGTCCTATTCTGGGGTTACTTCCCTTCTTTGTTTTTTAATGTCACTAGGACCAGCTTGAGAGTCACTGGACCCCTTTCGCACTAAATATTGTTTCAGAGAGCTGTTTCTGGCATGTCTTTAAAACTTCCCTAAAATGGGACACCACATTGTCATTGTACATGTTGCCAACACGGCCTGCAACAGCTTTGTCAGGGTGAAGTTCATCCATAAAATTTTGCACCTCAGTCTACTTTGCACAAATGTCCTTAATCTTTGAAGAAGGCACCGTCTTCCATCTCTCTTCCTCCTCCTCTGAAGCAATTTCCTGAGCTGTGGTCTGTTGCTGTTGCAGATGAATGTCTTGCAGCTCTTCAGTGGTTAGCTCTTCATTGTGGCCCTCCACCAACTCTTCCACATCCTCGAAACTCGCATCCAACCCCATGGAATTCCCCAATGCCACAATACTTTCCACAACTGGCATAGGCTCCTCAGGGTCAGCCCCAAATCCTTCAAAATCCCTCTCTTGGACACAGTCTGGCCACAATTTTCTCCAAGCAGAGTTCAAAGTCCTCGAGGTCACTCCATCCCAAGCCTTCCCTATAAGGTTTATGCAATAGAGGATACTGAAGTGATCTTTCCAGAACACTCTTAGGGTCAATTCAGTGTCTGGTTATGTCAAAGCACCTTTGAAACATTGCTTTGGTGTACAGTTTTTTGAAGTTTGAAATGACCTGCTGGTTCATGGGCTGGATAAGAGAAGTGGTATTAGGGGGCAAGAACTTGACTTTGATGAAACGAAACTCCTCCACCATTTGCTCTTCCAAGTCTCGAGGATGAGAAGGAACACTGTCCATTACCAGGAGGCACTTGAGTGGCAATTTATTATCCAGGAGATATTTCCTCACACTGGGGCCAAACACTTCATTGAACCAATCAAGGAAAATGTCCCTCGTGACCCATGCCTTACTGTTAGCCTTCCTCATCACACAATTTACTCTTAGCAACACTGTTTTTCTTGAACACACTGGGATTTTCAGAGTGATACACCAGTAAAGGCTTCACTTTGAAATCCCCACTAGCATTACTACAGAACATGAGAGTTAGCCTGTCTTTCATAGGCTTGTGTCCTGGCAGTGCCTTTTCCTCCTGTGTAATGTAGGTCCTCTTTGGCATTTTTTTCCAAAACAGGCCTGTTTCGTCACAACTGAACACTTGTTGGGGTATCAATTGTTCAGCCCCTATGTACCCCTTGAAGTCCTGAACATATTTTTCAGCCGCACATTTGTCAGAACTTGCTCTCTCACCATGCCTTACCACACTGTGTATGCCACTACGCTTCTTAAATCTGTCAAACCAGCCTTTGTTGGCCTTAAATTCGCTCACATCAGCACTTGTTGCAGGCATTTTCTTTACGAGATCATCATGCAACTACCTTACTTTTTCACATATTATCGACTGCGTAATACTATCTCCTTCTAATTGTTTCTCGGTGATCCACACCAACAACAAAGTCTCCACAGCTTCCAGTATTTGCAATCACTGTTTTGTGATCATACTTGCACCTTTCGCAACAACAGCTTCCTTGATTTCCTTTCTCTTGGCCATGATGGAAGCGATGGTTGTATGGGGTTTCTCATACAGCCTGGCCAACTCAGCGACATGCACTCCACTTTCATATTTTGCAATGATCTCTTTTTTCAATTCTATCGTGTTTCTGACCTTTACCACAGGGCTGGCACTAGGAGTTTTCTTTTGGCCCATGGTGGCTTATTTAGCAATTGAAAGCACTAAAAAAATGGAATAATTACGAAATGTATCGCATGAACACGTAGGGTGACCGTCACTCACTGGTAAACAATGCCACATTGACATTGAATGGTGTGTCATGCTGCTCAGGCTGGGCGTACGCGTACCGGACCAATGACTATTACTGAGCGGAACGACGATCAACGAGCTAATATTTGACGAAAAAGCGTTATGATTACCGAATATTACGAACTTTGATGACTACGATATCCAGGGTTCCACTGTACTTGATAAATACACTTTTTTTTTTACAAACAAATAAAGAAAATATGAAATACAAAAAAGTTTTTGAGCGAGATTAATAAGTTGAGGAAGCCTAGGGAACAAATGGATTTGACAGTTAAAAATAGGAGAGGAGAGTTATTAAATGGAGAGTTAGAGGTATCGGGAAGATGGAGGGAATATTTTGAATATGTTGATGAAGATAGGGAAGCTGTGATTTTGTGTATAGGGTAAGGAGGAATAACATCTTGTAGGAGTGTGGAAGAGCCAGTTGTGAGTGTGGGGGAAGTTTGTGAGGCAGTGGGTAAAATGAAAGAGGGTAAGGCAGCTGGGATTAATGGGATAAAGATAGAAATGTTAAAAGTAGGTGGAGATATAGTTTTGGAGTGGTTGGTGCTATTATTTAATAAATGTATGGAAGAGGGTAAGGTACCTAGGGATTGGCAGAGAGCGTGCATAGTTCCTTTGTATAAAGGCAAAGGGGACAAAAGAGAGTGCAAAAATTATAAGTAAGTAAGTTTATTCAGGTATACACAAATACATTTACATAGATTATCATACATAGCAGCATATGTGTAGAGAACCTAGGATAACCCAAAAAGTCAGAGTGACTTATTTCCATTGGGGTCCTTTATAGGGAAATAAGTCAGTTTAGTATACCTTGTAAAGTGTATGGTAGAGTTATTATTGAAAGAATTAAGAGCAAAACGAAGAGTAGGATAGCAGATGAACAAGAAGATTTTAGGAAAGGTAGGGGTGTGTAGACCAAGTGTTTACAGTGAAACATATAGCTGAACAGTATTTAGATAAGGGTAAAGAGGTTTTTGTGGCATTTACGGATTTGGAAAAGGCATATGACAGGGTGGATAGGGATGCAATGTGGCAGATGTTGCAGGTGTATGGAATAGGAGGTAGGTTACTGAAAGCAGTAAAGAGTTTATACAAGGATAGTGAGGCTCAGGTTAGAGTATGTAGGAGAGAGGGAGATTATTTCCCAGTAAAAGTAGGCCTTAGACAAGGATGTGTGATGTCACCATGGCTGTTCAATATATTTATAGATGGGGTTGTAAGAGAAGTGAATGTGCAGGTGTTGGCAAGAGGTGTGGGGTTAAAAGATAAAGAATCTAACATAAAGTGGGAGTTGTCACAGCTGCTTTTTGCTGATGACACTGTGCTTTGGGGAGATGCTGAAGAGAAGTTGCAGAGGTTGATGGATGAGTTTGGTAGGGTATGTAAAAGAAGGAAATTGAAAGTGAATATAGGAGAGAGTAATAAGGTGATGAGGATAACAAAAAGATTAGGTGATGAAAGATTGGATATCAGATTGGAGGGAGAGAGTATGGAGGAGGTGAATGTATTCAGATATTTAGGAGTGGACGTGTCAGCAGATGGGTCTATGAAGAATGAGGTGAATCACAGAATTGATGAGGGTAAAAGGGTAAGTGGTGCACTTAGGAGTCTGTGGAGACAAAGAACTTTGTCCGTGGAAGCAGAGATGTATGAGAGTATAGTTATACTAACACACTTATATGGGTGTGAAGCATGGGTGGTGAATGTTGCAACGAGGAGAAGGCTGGAGGCAATGGAGATGTCATGTCTGAGATCAATGTGTGGTGTGAATATAATGCAGCGAATTCGTAGTGTGGAAATTAGGAGGAGGTGCGGGATTACCAAGACTATTATCCAGAGGGCTGAGGAGTTGTTGAGGTGGTTTGGACATGTAGAGAGGATGGAACAAAGTAGAATGATTTCGAGAGTGTATAAATCTGTAGTGGAGGGAAGGCAGGGTAGGGGTCGGCCTAGAAAAGGTTGGAGGGAGGGGGTAAAGGAGGTTTTGTGTGCAAGGGGCTTGGACTTCCAACAAACATGCATGAGCGTATTTGATAGGAGTGAATGGAGACAAATGGTTTTTAATACTTGACGTGCTGTTGGAGTGGAAGCAAAGTAACATTTATGAAGGGATTCAGGGAAACCGGCAGGCCGGACTTGAGTCCTGGAGATGGGAAGTACAGTGCCTGCACTCTGAAGGAGGGATGTTAAATGTTGCAGTTTTATAACTGTAGTGTAAGCATGCCTCTGGCAAGACAGTGATGGAGTGAATGATGATGAAAGTTTTTCTTTTTCAGGCCACCCTGCCTTGGTGGGAAGCGGCCGATGTGTTAAAAAAAAATAGACAAAAGGGAAAAGAATGAAAATTTATTTACTTGCTGTACTGAGAGAAATTTCCTCAAGGAGGAACCTTGATGCTGGCAAACTGATCAGTCCAAGACTGTAACTGTTTTCCAGCATACATAGGGGATTACCAATAAACCCCTGGCTGTCTTCAGTTCATACGTTGTTTTCCATGTGGCCGGCAGTAACAGCCTGGTTGATGAGGCCCTGATCCACTGCGAGGCCTGTCATGGACTGGGCCGCGGGGCATTGACCCCAAACCACTCCAGGTAAGGAAATGGAGCTAACTCTCCCACGAATCAAACCCAATTAACTTTTATTTTCAAGGTGCCGCATGACCCTATGGGGTTTAGCACTTTCCCACGAATATACAGGTATTGAAAATTTTATAGAAAAAATTAGCAGGTATATTGCTAATGTTTTATGAAGAATAATTACAAAAAAATGAATAAACAAATATATATACGTAAGTGGGTAGTACTTGTGCATACACAAGAATTTTGGTATGCAGCAATGTTTCTTTAAAGACAATTTCTGAAGATGCAAGTGATTGAGTACTACAATGATAAAAAAAGGAAGATATTGAAAACCTTCCCTAGTGCAATAAATACCTTGTATTTAGTCTCTAATATACATTACTGTAGTTTCCAGTTCAAAATAAAAAAAATTAGACATTTTTATAAAATTGGCAATAAAAATGTACAATAATTAAAAATGGTAAATATAAAGCTTACCCAAGTCGGCATCATTCTTGGGGCGGGCATACACAGCATTCAGTGGGAATGACGGCTCTCCAGGAATTGGAAACTTTGAGACAGCTAAAGAGTACATCTCATTAGCCCCTGTATTCTTGTCTTTGCATTTTGCCAGTTTCTTCAAACATTCAGTGATGTACAGTGTCACATAGATCAGTGTACGGTCGCATTCACCCTGTTAATGAAAGAAGCAGTGGTACTATGTATATTAGAACATAGTTCACACAATCAATAAACAATGATGAGAGGTTTGATAAGTTTTTTTTTTTTTTACTCCTGTAAGTAATTAAAGAAGATGAACATTATACAACAAATCTCAGTAGTAAATATAAAGGTATGTTAAAAAACTAACTTAATTTGTGTACACATTTGGTAAAACAGTGGAACCTCCATTTACGAGTGCATCCACGTGTGAGTTTTTCCAGATAGGAGCAGTCGCTCGATCGATTTTTTGTTTCCAGACGCGAGCGAAATTTCCAGATGTGAGCGGGCCTCAAGGGAGGTTCCTTGACGCTGGTGAGGGGCTCTTGCTCTTGATCTAGGGAATTGGATCTCAGTTGTTTGTTGGACTATCTTATTGAAACTTAGGCAATGTATGATGGAAAGATGCTTCTTAACATACACCAAAATTGAAAGAAATCGGACCATAAATAACGGAGTTCACTTCTAAGCCAATAGCCTCACCTTAGCGGTATTTTTGGTATTTTCGTATGGTTTTTATGGTTGTATTCTCGTTTATTTGGTCTCATTTGATAGAATGGAAGATATATTACAGAAATAGATATGATTTTGATTGGTTTCACGAAAAAAGTACCTCGAAATTGAGCTCAAAATAGCAGAAATGTTTGATTCTTTGGCGATCTTCAAGAGTAAACAAATGTCACCTCCATTCCAATATGCAGTCATGAATGGGTTACTAATACTAATACAATTATTACAATAATGCAGTAGTCTGCATAACAGTAAATCTTCATTTTTTTGTGTGAATAAAAATTCCAAATTATTTATATTGTAATAATAATAATAGTACAGTGGTCCCTCACCTAACGAGTATTCCATATAACGAGCAAATCGTGTAACAAGCGCTTACGCTAAATATTTCCCTCATGTAGCGAGCATTCCCTCGTGTAGCGAGCCGTACCAGACCTGTCTGCCTGCCCCGCGCCTCGCAGGACGCCAGTCTAGCATTGTTTACCATTGAGAGAACATTACCCAGTGCGCTCTTTCAAACATCCACAATAGTTTTGTTGTATTTTTGGTGGTTTAGTGATTGTCACTGTGAAATAAGTCACCATGGGTCCAAAGAAGCTTCTAGTAGCACCCCAGTGGTAGCAGGCATGCAGGGAGTGTAGCAGGAAGGCAGGGAGTGGGGATTCACCTTCCAAACTAACCCTCCCCTGTCATCCTTCCTATCTTCCAGATGCCTGCAACTCTCTTCAATAAAGGTAAGTAAATGTTATTTATATTATATTTTTGTGAATATTTTTGGGTGGAACGGATTAATTGTATTCATTATTTCTTATGGGAAATAAGGTTTCGAATTACGAGCAATTGTCTTAAGAGCTAGCTCCTGGAACTGATTAATTTCATTAGTCGAGGACCACTGTACAGTGGACCCCGTCGATGCTGGATACGCATGAGAATTTCCGAAAATTTGGTCAGAACACCTTTATTTTAATCCTCCAGATTACGAAAAAATCGAAAATCAAAACTATTTTCCCCATAAGAAATAATGGAAATTCAATAACCGTTCCAGAAACCCAAAAGTTTGGAAAAAAAATTTTGGGGCCTTAAAGATAGATTTACATGCAAAATAATTGAAATGAATGTGGCACTTACCCTTACTGAAGACTGATGTTGCTGGATGGAAGAGAGATAGGAGGGGAGAGGGTAGAGACCCTAATTTTTGGAAGGGGAATCCCCCTCCATAAGGACTCTAGGTACCAAGTCCTCATCTGGGGTCACTTCTCTTCTTTGTCTTTTAATCCCACTAGGACCAGCTTGTGATTCACTGCACACCTGTGGCACTAAATATCTCCCAGAGAGCTCTGTATCTGGCGGCTCTTTAAAATGTCCCTAAAATGGGACATGGAATTGTCATTGAAAAAAGTAGCCAGCACGGTTGCAACATCTTTGTCAGGGTGATGTTTCTCCACAAATGATTGCACCCTACTCCACATTGCACAAATCTCCTTAATCTCTGAAGAAGGCACCTTACATCTTTCTTCCTCCACTGAAGCAATTTCCTCAGATCTGTTTTGTTGTTGTTACAGCTCAAGCTCTTGCAGCTCTTCAGTGGTTAGATCTTCATTGTGGTCCTCCTCCAACTCTTCCACATCCTCTCCATTCACATCCAACCCCATAGAAGTCCCCAATTCCACAATACTTTCCACAACTTCCATAGGCTCATCAGGTTTAGCTTCAAACCCTTCAAAATCCCTCTCTGGGACACAATCTGCCACAACTTTCTCCAAGCAGAGTTCATCGTCCTGGAGGTCACTCCCTGCCAAGCTTTATCTATAAGGCCTATGCAATGGAAGATATCAAGTGAGCCTTCCAGAACTCTTTTAGGGTCAATCTAGTGTCTGAGGTTACATCAAAGCACCTTTGAAACATTGCTTTGGTGTACAGTTTTTTGAAGTTTGCAATGACCTGCTGGTCCATGGGCTGGAGGAGAGGAGTGGTGTTAGGAGGCAAGAACTTCACTTTTACAAATCTGAATTCCTTAGGCATTTGGTCTTCCAAGTCTTGAGGATGACCAGGAGCATTGTCCATTACCAGGAGGCACTTAAGTGGCAATTTATTCTCCAATAGATATTTCTTCACACTGGGGCCAAACACTTGATTAAACCATTCCAGGAAAATTTCCCTAGTGACCCATGCCTTAGCATTAGACTTCCAAAACACACACAATTTACCTTTGTCAACACTGTAGTTCTTGAACACTCTGGGATTTTCAGAGTGATACACGAGTAAAGGCTTCCTTTTAAATCCCCACTAGCGTTCCCACATAACATAAGAGTTAGCCTGTCTTTCATAGGCTTGTGTCCTGACATTGCCTTTTCCTCCTGCGTGATGTAGGTCCTCCTTGGCATTTTCTTCCAAAAGAGGCCTGTTTCGTCACAATTAAACACTTGTTGGGGTTTAAATTCTTCTGCCTCTACATTAAACTCACGCACAAATTTTTCAGCCCCATCTTTATCTGAACTGGCACCCTCACCATGCCTTACAACACTGTGTATGCCACTTCGCTTCTTGAAGTTTTCGAACCAGCCTTTGCTGGCCTTAAATTCATAAACCTCAACACTGGTTCCAGGCATTTTCTTTACAAGATCGGCATGCAACTGCCTTGCTTTTCACATATGAAGGATTGCACAACACTATCACCCGCTAGCAGTTTTGGTTTATCCACACCAATAACAATTTCTCCATATTTTCCATTGTTTGTGATCTCTGTTTCGTTATCATATTCACCTTTCGCAACATTAGCTTCCGTGATTTCCTTTCTCTTTGCCACAATGGAACTGATGGTTGATGGGTTTTTCTTGTATATCCTGGCGAGCTCGGCAATACGTACACCACTATCATATTTTTCTATTATTTCTTTCTTCATTTCTACAGAGTTCCTCACTTTCTTTACCAAAGAAGTGGCACTAGGAGCTTTCTTTGGGCAAATGGTAGCTTATTTAGTAGTCACACACAATAATCAAGGCCCAAAAACAATGAATTGTTAATAAATGTTTTGTATAAACTCCTGGGGTGATGTTCACTCAAGCATAAACAATGCTAGACGGCATGACAATGTGCGTGGGAGGTGCATGGGTGGCGGGCCTACGGCCTTTGTATGTGCGCGGCACTGGTGGACAGGTGCCATACGGTCGGCGAAAACTAACACAAATTTTCCCTGAAAAAAGTCGGCGAAAACTAGGACAAGCGAAAACCAAGGGTTGACTGTACAATGATCTGCTCGGAATAAGCCATTCGTCCTGGACACGTACGCATGGCCAGGACAGCCCAACACTCCATCCAGAGTCAGTGTGCCATTGTTTACCAGCGAGTGACAGCCACCCACACATTCATACCATACATTTTGTCATTAATCCATTGTTTTTAGTGCTTACAACTGCTAAATAAGCCACCATGGGCCCAAAGAAAGCTCCTAGTGCCAGCCCTTTGGTAAAGGGCTGAGAGGAGAATGTGTCTTCTTAAGTGATTCAGTGATACTACGATATGTTATGATACTAAAACAGCAGGAGTTGATAAAGGCTATAGTGCCAGCCAGCGATAAAGTGTAGCACTAACAGTGTAGCAAGTAAGTTAAGCCATTAATCTATAGAAAAATTACGACACAAAACTTAACTCCTCCATTGTCATTTGTGGTATAGGGCGACTGACAACACTGCCGTCAACTGCTGCTGCCCACCACCACCACTATATGTACGGCTTATGATCAGTGGCCCTTATACACCCAAAACAAACAACACAACATCAGTCCTCACATTTGTAATGATATATTTTATTCATTCTAGAGTATATGTTATGTTTCTATGTTATTAATATTGTTTATTATGTCATATTAGATGAATTGTGACAAATAAATAAGCCGTAGAGTTGATATTAGTGTCATAATGAAGGACTATCTTGTCCTGTCCCCAAACACCCTTGTAGCCAGCACATTTCCAAACACACGCCAGAAACAACTCTCTGGAACACTTTTTTGAGCGACAGGGGTCCAGTGACTCAAGCTGGTCCTAGTGACATTAAAAAACAAAGAAGGAAGTAACCCGGAAAGAACTTGGTACCTGAAGTCTTAATTGAAGGGATTCCCTTCCAAACACTAGCAACTCCTCCTTCCTCTCCCCTCCTTCTGTCTTCCACACATCAACAACTCTTCAATAAAGTTAAGTGTCAAGTTATTACTGTTTTATGTACTTTATATCTCATTCTTTTCTGTGTAATTTAATGTGGAAACACTATTTTAATACTTTTGGGTGTCTGAAACAAATTAATTGAATTTCCATTATTTCTTATGGGGAAAATAGATTTGGATTAAGTTATTTTCGGTTTAAGTTAAGCTGGAACGGATTAATAGCGTAATCCGGGGTCCACTGTATAAAATAATAATAATAATAATAATAATAATGTATAATAATACATGTATAATAATAATGTACTATATAATAATTATAATAATAGACTGCTTGAAAGGCCGTCACTAGATGGCAATGAATACAACAACAATGCGGGAGTGGTTGTGGCGCGTCCACTTGTCACATAATGACATATTTTATTCATTCTAGAGTATGTATCAGGTTTCTATGTTATTTATATTGTTTATTATGTCATATTAGATGAATTGTGATAGATAAATAAGCCATAGAGTTGATATTAACAAAATATTCAAGGAGTATTTTGTCCTGTCTCCAGACAAACTCTCGTCCGCCGCCGACACTGCCACATATGTAATGATATACAGTGGACCCCCGGAAAACATAATTAATCCATTCCAGAGGGTTTAATGTAAACCGAAAATAATGTAATCCGAATCTATTTTCCCCATAAGAAATAATGGAAATTCAATTAATCCGTTCCAAACACCCAAAAGTATTAAAATAAATATTTTTACACATTAACTTACACAGTACATGTATATATAAATTACAACTAATACATATAACAGTGTATTAACTTCACACTTACCTTTATTGAAGAGTTGTTGATGTGTGGGAGATGAGAGGAGGGGGGAGGAAGGAGTAGTATGCTAGTGTTTGGAAAGGGAATCCCCTTCCATTAACACTGCAAGTACCAAGTTCTTTTCTAGGGTTACTGGCCTTTTTCTTTTAATGCCACTAGGACCAGCTTGAGAGTCACTGGACCCCTCTCTCACAAAATATCTGTCCAGGGAGCTCTGTGTCTGGTGTTTCTTTAAAACTTCCCTGAAATGGGACACCACATTGTCATTGTACATGTTGCCAGCACGGCCTGCAACAGCTTTGTTAGGGTGATATTCATCCAGAAATCTTTGCACATTAGTCCATTGGGCACAAATCTCCTTAATTTTTGAAGAAGGCAACTTCTTCCATCTCTCTTCCTCCTCCTCCTCTGAACCATTTTCCTGAACTGTGGTCTGTTGTTGCTGTTGCTGTTGAAGCTCTTGCAGATCTTCAGTGGTTATCTCTTCATTGTTCTCCTCCACCAACTGTTCCACATCCTCGGTACTAACATCCAACCCCATGGACTTGCCCAGTGCCACAATTTCTTCCACAACAGGCTCAGGCTCAGGGTTCTGAGGCTCATCCCCAAAACCTTCAAAATCCCTCTCTGGGACACAGTCTGGCCACAATTTTCTCCAGGCAGAGTTCAAAGTCCTGGTAGTCACTCCCTCCCAAGCCTTACCTATAAGGTTTACACAATGCAGGATATTGAAATGATCTTTCCAAAAGTCTTTTAGGGTCATAGTAATGTCTGAGGTCACTTCAAAGCACTTTTGAAACATTGCTTTGGTGTAGAGTTTTTAAAGTTTGAAATGGCCTGCTGGTCCATGGGCTGGAGGAGAGGAGTGGTATTAGGGGCAAGAACTTCACTTTGATGAACTTAAAGCCTTCCACAATTTGCTCTTCCAAGTCTGGAGGATGACAAGGAGCATTGTCCATTATCAGCAGGCACTTGAGGCCCAAATTATTTTCCTCGAGATATTTCTTCACACTTAGGCCAAACACTTCATGAACCAATCAAGGAAAATGTCAATAGTAACCCATGCCTTATTGTTAGACTTCCACATCACACACAAATTAGCCTTGGCGACACTGCATCTCTTAAACGCTCGGGGATTTTCAGAGTGATACACCACTAAAGGCTTCACTTTAAAATCCCTGATAGCATTACTACACAACATAAGAGTTAGCCTGTCTTTCATAGGCTTGTGCCTGGCAGTGCCTTTTCCTCCTGTGTAATGAAGGTCCTGTTTGGCATTTTCTTCCAAAACAGGCCTGTTTGTCACAATTAAACACTTGTTCAGGTTTAAATCCTTCAGCCTTTACATAGCTTCGAAATTCATTCACATAATTTTCAGCCGCACTTATGTCAGAACTGGCTGCCTCACCATGCCTTATCACACTATGTATGCCACTACGCTTCTTAAATCTGTCAAACCAGCCTTTGCTGGCTTTAAATTCGCTCACTTCAGCACTCGTTGCAGGCATTTTCTTGATGAGATCATCATGCAACTGCCTTGCTTTTTCAGATATTATTGCCTGCGTAACACTATCTCCTGCTAACTGTTTCTCATTGATCCACACCAACAACAAATTTTCCACATCTTCCAGCACTTGCGATTTCTGTTTTGTGATCATATTTGCACCTTTCGCAACAAAAGCATTCTTGATTTGATTTGCCTTGGCCAGAATGGTAGCGATGGTTGAATAGGGTTTGCCATAGAGCCTGGCCAGCTCAGCCACACGCACTCCACTTTCATATTTTGCAATGATCTCCTTCAGTTCTACCGTATTTCTCACTTTCCTTACCACAGGGCTGGCACTAGGAGCTTTCGTTGGACCCATGGTGGCCTATTTAGCAGTTGCAGGCACTAAAAACAGTGGAAAAATGACAAAATGTATGGTATGAATGCGTGGGTGGCGGGGGTGGTGCTTACTCACACTGGTAAACAATGACACACTGACTGGATGGAGCGGTGTGCCGTCCCAAAGCACGTGTATGCGTCCAAGACAAATATCGTTTTCCGAGCGGATCATCGTTTACCGAACCATTATTTTTAAAAAAAAATGTATCGTCTTCCGAATTTATCGTTATCCGACGCCATCATAATCCGGGGGTCCACTGTATTTTATTAATTCTAGAGTATATATCAGGTTTCTGTATTTATATTGTTTATTATGTCATATTAGATGAATTGTGATAGATAAATAAGCCATATTGATAGCGAAATATTGAAGTATCTTGTCTTGCCTCCTGAGAGCCGGAATGGATTATAATTACATTTCAATTAATTTAAATGAGGAAAATTGACTCCACAAACAAGCAAATTGAGATGCGAGCAAGGTCACGGAATGGATTAAATTCGTAAGTTGAGGTTCCACTGTACTGTATATACGTGCATACTGGTATTTCGTTTATCATCTTAGCAACAGCATGCTAACTGTTAAAGAGTTCCTTGACCATTTACACCTATTACCTGGAGAGGGTTTCGGGGTCAACGCCCCCGCGGCTCGGTCTGAGACCAGGCCTCATGGTGGATCAGGGTCTGATCAACCAGGCTGTTACTGATGGCTGCACGCAAACTGACGTACGAACCACAGCCTGGTTGGTCAGGTACTGATTTTAGGTGCCTGTCCAGTGCCTTCTTGAAGACAGCCAGGGGTCTATTGGTAATTCCCCTTATGTATGCTGGGAGGCAGTTGAACAGTCTTGGGCCCCGGACACTAATTGTGTTCTCTCTCAATGTACTTGTGGCGCCCCTGCTTTTCACTGGGGGGAATGTTGAATCTCCTGCCGAGTCTTTTGCTTTCATAGGGAAAGGTACTATTCCCTCTAGGATTTTCCAAGTGTATATTATCATGTATCTCTATCGCCTGCATTCCAGGGAATACAGATCAAAGACCTTCAACCGTTCCCAGTAATTTAGGTGCCTTATCGTACTTATGTGTGCCGTGAAAGTTCTTTGTACACTCTCCAAGTCAGCAACGTCACCAGCCTTGAAGGGGGCTGTTCGTGTACAGCAGTATTCCAGCCTAGAGAACAAGCGATTTGAAAAGAATCATGGGCTTGGCATCACTTATTTGAAGGTTCTCCTTATCCATCCTATCATTTTCCTACCAGATCCGGTAGATACATTGTTGTGGTCTTTGAAGGCGAGACCTTCTGACATTATCACTCCCAGGTCCTTTACATTACTTTTCTGCTCTATTTTATGGTTAGAGTTTGTCGTATACCCTGATATACAGTGGAACCTCGGTACAGTGGACCCCCGGTTAACAAAAAAACTTCATCCCAGAAGCCTGCTCAAGTGCCATTACCGAACGAATTTACTTCCTTAACCCTTTCAGGGTCGAGACCCCGATTCTTAACTCTCTCTCAGGGTCGAAACATTTTCGGAAAAAAAAAATTATTTTTTCTTATGAAATGATAGAGAATCTTTTTCCGATCATAACGCCACCAAAATTATTGCTCTCGCGAAGTTAGCGGTATCGATGCTATTTACGCATCGGCGATTTCGCCGACTTTGAGCCCTATTTTCGGCCCATTCCAATGTTTCAGTCTACTACAATGATAGTTATTTCGCTAGAACTCCATTTTTTCTATCGATTGAGTACAAGAAACCTCCAATTTACCGATTTCAACTACCCAATAAGGTGGTCAGAAATTGGCAATTTGTCCAATTTCACACAAATTTCAAAAGATGCCAATTTCAAAATAGGGTCCAGAATAAACGAGACAGACATTCCTGGCACTCGAATAAAATTTTATCTGTCCATTAGTCACGTCTCCAGGCCCCTCTTACATTACTTTTGCTTTCCATTTTGAATTTTCATTCTCACAATAAATTGAAGATTTTCTGTTATGTATACTACTGCATCATTGAAAAAACGGTATAAATGACATCAGCACACTTGTGCAAGAATATTAGAGTCGCCAGTTGATGTATATTGTACGTGTGGCGTGATTTGTTTACTCTTGAACATCGGACAAAATCGAACATTTTCGCTACTTTGCGCTCAATTTCTAGGTACAGTGGTACCCCGGTTTACGATATTTTTTCATTCCAGAATGCTGTTCAAGTGCCATTACCAAACGAATTTATCTCCTTAAGAAAAGTTGTAAAATAGACTAGTCCTTTTAGACCCCCAAAATTACACTTACAAAAGCATTTTAAAAAATAAACTTACATAAAAGGGTGAGTTTGGGGACCATCGTAAACCGGGGTACCACTGTACTTGTCATTGAGAAACCAATCAAATTTATCTCTATTTCTCTAATATATCTTCCATTCTATCAAATGAGACCAAGAAAACGAGAATATAATCATAAATACCATACGAAAATAGACTGCAAAGTCGCTATTTTAAACCAAAAATACGGTCAGAGTTTTTTTTCCTCATTATGCACTGTGTGGTGCAGGATTTTTTTTATACTGAGCACACTGACCACACAGACCCATTCTCTCACATCTAGGCCTACCAGCCTGTTTCTGCTTGATTTGAGGGCGCTAGAATTTAGGCGTACTAGTACGTCAAACGCCCTGGCGTGTAAGCCGTACTAGTACGTCAAAAACCCTCAAAGGGTTAAGAAATAATGTCACGTAGGTTAGTCTATTTCAGACCCCCAAAAATACACTTCCACAAGCACTTACAATATTATACTTACATAATTGTACGATTTCTGGGGTGTTCATTAACCGGGGGTCCACTGTATATGACCAGCTCCCTACTCGATCAAAGCTCAGCACTTGACCAAACAAATATGACCTGCCAGAACTTCGCTGTAAACTGTTTCGTGTTTCTTCACATTTTTTGGTGTTTTTTGTATTATTTTTATAAATAAGTCACCATGGGGCCTACAAAGATTAGTGATAACAGCCAATCAAACAGAAAATTGGTTGGGAAGAACTTGTTTGATACTCAAATGGATCGGCACTCAAACAACCTTCTGGAGTGAATTAGTAACCCTTTGTTGGTCAACAGGCCTTCTCGGAAACATATTCTCAGGGTCGAAAATTTTTTGGAAAAAAAAAAAAAAAAATCTTATGAAATTATAGAGAATCTTTTTTTGATCATAACGACACCAGTTTGAAAATTGAATAAAAACTTACGGAATTATGCTCTCGCGAAGTTATCAGTCTCGAAGATGTTTACGCATTGGCGATTTCACCCACTTTGAGCCCTAATTTTGGCCAATTCCAATGCTCCAGTCCACTAAAATCATAGCTATTTCACTAGAACTCCATTTCTTCTATCGATTGAGTACAAGAAACCGCCTATTTACCACTTTCAACTATCCAAAATAGTGGTCAGAAAATTACAATTTGGCCAATTTCACACAAATTTCAAACGATGCAAATTTCAAAATAGGGTCCAGAATAAACAAGGCAGACATTCCTGGCACTAAAATAACATCTCTGTTCATTAGTCACGTCTCCAGGCCCCTCTTACATTACTTTTGCTTTCCATTTTAAATTTTTATTCTCACAAAAAATAGAAGATTTACTGTTATGTATACAACTGCATCATTGTAAAAATGGTATAAATAATATCAGCGCACTTGTGCAAAAATATTAGACTCGCCAGTTGATGTGTATTGGACGCATGGTGTGATTTGTTTACTCTTGAACATCGGCGAAAATCGAACATTTTCGCTAATTTGAACTCAATTTCAACGTACTTATCATTGTCAAACCAATCAAAATCATCTCTATATCTGTAATATATCTTCCATTCTATCACATGAAACCAAGAAAACGAGAATACATCAATAAATACCATACGAAAATAGACTGCAAAGTCGCTGTTTTAAACGAAAAAAACTAAGTTTTTTTTTTCTCATTATGCAGTGTCTGGAGCAGGATTTTTTTTATACTGCACACACTGACAACATAGACCCATTCTTTCATATGTAGGCCTACCAGCTGTTTCCTGCTTAATTTGAAGCCGCTAGAATTTACTCGTACTAGTACGGCACCAACCCCGAAAGGGTTAAGGTCGCATTCCGAGGTTCCACTGTATTTTTAATTTCCTCAAGTTTTCCTTATCTGAGTAGTTGAAATTTCTCCTCATTGAACTTCATATTGTTTTGAGTGGCCCATTTGAAGATTTGGTTTATGTCACCTTGGAGTCTTGCGGTGTCTTCGATGGAGGTCAATGCCATGGCAATCCGGGTGTCATCCGCAAAGGAAGACACAGAGCTATGGCTTACATCTCTGTCTATGTCAGATATGAGGATGAGGAATAGAATGAGAGAGAGTACTGTGCCTTGTGGAACATAGCTTTTCACCGTAGCTGCCTCAGACTTTACTCTGTTTACTATTACTCTTTGTGTTCTATTTGTCAGGAAGTTATAGATCCATCTACTAGCTTTTCCTGTTATTCCTTTATCACGCATTTTGTGCGCTATTACACCATGGTCACACTTGTAGAAAGCTTTTGCAAAGCCTGTGTATACTACATCTGTATTTTGTTTATCCTCTACAGCATCCAGGACCTTGTCATGGTGATCCAGTAGCTGGGACAGGCAGGAACGACCTGCTCTAAACCCGTGTTGCCCTGGTTTGTGCAATTGATGGGTATCTAGGTGGTTGACAATCTTGCTTCTTAGAACCCTTTCAAAGATTTTTATGATATGGGATGTTAGTGCTATCGGTCTGTAGTTTTTTGCAACTGCTTTACTGCCACCTTTGTAGAGTGGGGCTATGTCTGTTGTTTTTAGTGAGTGTGGGATGACCCCTGTGTCCATGCTTCCTCTCCATAGAATGCTGAAGGCACACTGAGGAAAAAGCCTGTAGTAATTGGGGTTAGGGTTGTTCAGGCAGCCAGGTACCATTAATATATTACTGCCCACACTTCCATCTAGCGGGCTGATGCGAAACTCCAGTTCCTGGGTGATGTGCTTTAATTTCTACTCCTGGTAGTATTAACCTTACCTGGTGTGGTTTGAAGTTTGGAGAGTCACTTCACCTCCACCCTTCTCCTGATCAGTTAGTTAGTTTAATATATTTATTATGCACCCCATACCCATCCTGTGGGCGGTAGTCAAAAGATTACAGAGGTACATAATGGGTCCAGGGACTGGGCCCCAAAGTTTTGATAGCTGAACAAGGTACAAAGGTAATGAATTCACAAGTTACAAAGGTAATGAATCATATAAGTAAATTTACTTAATTACGTTTATACATGGTTACAATCATGAATAAATTATAAAGCAATGAGCAATTCACACGTCCACACACGGTCACAACTGTAATGAGTTATCGGTGCAAATATTAATTGTTGTGTGTGTGTGTCTCTCTCTCTCTCTCTCACACACACATATATGAGTACACAAATACACATGCAAACACACACACAAGCACACATATACATACACACACACACACATACGTGAAACAGTATCGTTAATAGTGCTCCCGGGATTTAGCGTCTAGCAGCTGTCCTACGTTATTATTAGCGGTCATCGTACGTGATTGAATCAGTGAACATACCTACAAGAGTGTAACAGCTTTCTAGAGTGTGAATAATGTGATAAGATCAAGAATTTTACAATTTAAATTTGAATGCGGGTGATTTTACTGGAAGCTGTGTGAGCGAGGGTAGCAATCAGCTGTTCAGTGCCGGCGGCAGTGTTGACACAAATAATCGAAACAATCATATTTAATGGGTCAAGGTTGGGACCTTAAATAAAAATAAATGCAAATATCTGGTTGGTTATAGCAGCAGTGTAGTGATAAAGTCATAAACGAGTGATACAGTAAATAATGAAAGAAAAAAATTAGTCAATCCCCAGTACTTGGTGTTGTGACTACAATTAGTATCATCAGATTTGTTATGACCATAACACTAAAGGTAAAAGCGTGAATACCAAGTTTTTTATGCATGATAAAATCTACGGAGGGAGTTACAAACTGAAGGAGATCATAAACCACTACTAGGAGCCTCCATTGCTGTGCAGACGACATCACTTGCCTATGTGTGGGAGCCATTTTTGGTTGGTGTCTAAAGTCCGTGTCTCGCCCTGCTGGTTATATGCTATACCATCACTCTCTCCCTAACTTTTAGTGCCAGGAGATAGATAGGAGTAACCCTGACAATATTTATTAAGTGATTTCAAATCTTCAGAAGAGTTGTGTAGCCTAGCGACCCCCCCCTCCCCTTTTTCTCAAAGAACAACAAGCTAGTAAATGTGCACGCACACACTAACACACGTGTACACCAGTACATAATATTAAATATTAGTATACATTAATAAGGATTAGTGAGAAATATTTCTATAATCTCCAAAAGAGTAGCGTAGCCTTGCGTGATAAAGCGACCCCCCCCTCCCTTTGTTCTCAAAGAACAACAAGCTAGTAAACGAGCACGCGACACATACACACGTGTACACCAGTAAGTATTATAGTATTAAATATTAGTAGTATATGTTAATGTGGAATAGGGTGTGAAATATTTCTATAATATTCAAAAGAGTAGCGTGGTCTAGCGTGTTAAAGTGACCCCTCTCCATTTTTAAAGACTGAGATGTGCTTGTGCATGCACACACACACACACACACACACACACACACTTATTCACATACTCAGACAAACCTAACCTAACACATTAGATCATAAATATCTCCCCACCACACACCCTTTTTACACAAAGCTGAAGGAGCTAGAGCATCCTAACAGGATAAAAAAATGGGATCTCAAAAGGAGGACGTAAAGGCAAGGGAACTGAGGATGGTTGGTCTGAAAAGGAAGAATGGGTAGAACGGCTCAAGAACAAAATGGATAAAGAATGGGAAAAAGGATAAATGAGCTTTACAATAACATGTTAGAGTTTTCACACAGGAAGACATTAATAATATCCCAGTAATTAATTGTTATAGTGGCCCTGAAGAAGATAAATTGTGTAATATCACAGTCACTATCGAAATGGTTACGAAACAAGTAGACCGACTGAAAGAAAATAAATCGCGGGTCCTGATGAGCTTTTGCAAGGGTTCTTATTAAGGAATGCAAAATTGAACTCTGTGAACCATTAACTAACATTTTTAATCTATCTCTTCAAACAGGTGTAGTGTTTGATATGTGGAAGATGGCCAATGTAATTCCTATTTTTAAAGCAGGGGACAAGTCGTTACCGTCAAATTACTGCCCAATAAGCCTAACCTCAATTGTTGGTAAATTACTAGTCAATTATAGCTGATATCATAAGAAGCCATCTTGATAAGCATAATTTGATTAATGATACTCAGCATGGATTCACGAGGGGCCGTTCCTGTCTAACTAATTTATTAACCTTTTTTAGTAAAGCTTTCGAGGCTGTTGATCATGATAAAGAATTCGATATTGTTTATTTAGATTTTAGTAAGGCTTTTGGTAGAGTACCACATCAGAGACTGTTAAAGAAAGTGGCAGCTCATGGCATTGGGGAAAAAGTGTTGTCATGGATCGAGTCATGGCTCACAAACAGGAAGCAGAGAGTGTGCATAAATGGGGTTAAATCCGAATGGGGACTTGTAACAAGTGGTGTTCCACAGGGATCAGTCTTAGGCTCGTTGTTATTTATAATATATATCAATGACCTTGACGAGGGAATTACTAGTGATATGAGAAGATTCGCCGACGACACGAAAATAGGTAGGATAATTGATTCAAACATAGATGTCATAGAACTTCAGGAAGATTTAGACAAACTTAATTCATGGTCAGAAAAGTGGCAGATGCAGTTCAATGTAGATAAATGCAAGGTTCTGAAGCTCGGGAGTGTCCATAACCCAAGCACTTATAAGTTAAATAACGTAGAACTTAGCCATACAGATTGCGAGAAGGACTTGGAAGTGATGGTGAGCAGCAACCTTAAACCAAGACAGCAGTGCCTGGGCGTGCGTAATAAGGCAAATAGATTACTGGGATTTATATCAAGAAGTGTTAGCAACAGAAGTCCAGAGGTTATATTACAGCTTTATACATCATTAGTAAGGCCTCACCTAGATTACGCAGCTCAGTTCTGGTCTCCATATTACAGAATGGACATAAATTTGTTAGAAAACATTCAGCGTAGAATGACTAAATTAATACATAGCATTAGAAATCTTCCTTATGAAGAAATATTGAAGA
>WNWK01005983.1:24657-86351 GCA_009830355.1 Cherax destructor
AAGAAAAACCTTTAAAAAATAAAACCCGAATAAAAAAAATTTAAAACCACGAAAAAAGGTTTAGATGTTTTTAAAAGTTCAAATCACTATTTTTAACCCTAAATTTCTTTTCATTAACCCAAAAAAAATGTTAAGCATTTGGGGTCCACGATTTGTCCATAATTTCTTTTTGGGAAGAAAAGGCCCCCACGAAGGCTTGCCACCCGGGGTGTTAAAGACTGCCCCACACACCGTGGACCTTTTCTTGCCTCCGCTGCAGATACTTTTCCCTCCCTCAAAAAAATTTTTAAAATTTTTTTTAGGTAAAAAAACACATTTAAATGACCCCAAAATTGTTTTTCACTAACCCTGGTTAAAAAACAAAAAGAGTACAGTGGTTTATTTTTAAAAACCCTTCAAGAAAGTAAACAAAAGCAGAAGGATTTCTAAATTTTAAATTTTTCCCCCAAAGAAATAATGTAAACCCAAATTAACCCTTTCCCACCCCCCAAAAAAGTATTAAAATAAAATTTTTTTAAATGAAATAAAATTTTTAAATACACAAAAAACAAATAGACATGAAGAATAAAACAATAACATGACACTTACCTTTATTGAAGGTTGTTGATTTTGGAAGACGGGGGGGAAGGGATGGAAGAGTTGTTTTTTTTGGGGAAGGAAACCCCCTTCCATAAAGACTTCGGGCCCCCAAAAGGTCCTTTTTGGGGGGTTATTTCCCTTCTTTGTTTTTTAAGGGCCCTAGGACCAGCAAAAGTCCTGGCCCCCCGCACTAAATTTTTTCAAGAGCTGTTTCTGGCATGTTTTTTAAAATTTCCCCTAAAATGGGACACCACATTGTTTTCATGTTGCCAACACCCTAACACTTTGTAGGGTAAACACCCATAAAATTTTGCACCTCAGTCTATTTTTGCAAAATGTCCTTAATCTTTGAAAAAGGGCCCGTCTTATCTCTTTCCTCCTCCTCTAAAGCAATTTCCAAACTGGGTCTTTGCTGTTGCAGATGAATGTCTTGCAGCCTTAAAATGGTTAGCTCTTCATTGGGGCCCCTCCCCCAACTCTTCCACATCCTCGCTGCACCCAACCCCGGGAAATTTCCCCCAAAGCCACAATACTTTCCACAACCGGGTTGGGGCCCCCGGGGGGCAGCCCCCCAAAACCTTAAAATCCCTCTCTTGGACACAGTCTGGCCACAATTTTCCAAGCAGAGTTCAAAATCCCAAGGGGCACTCCATCCCCAAAAATTTCCCCCATGGGGGTTTTTGCAATAGAGGATACGAAGTGATCTTTCCAAAAAAACTCTTAGGGTCAATTCAGTGTCTGGTTATTTTAAAAACACCTTTAAAACATTGCTTTGGTGTACAGTTTTTAAGGGGTTTTAAAAAGACCTTTTGGGTTTTATGGGCTGGAAAAAGGGGGGGGTTTTTGGGGGAAAAACTTGACTTTGAGGGCAAACTCCCCACCATTTTCTCTTCCCCAAAAATGAGGGTTTGGGAAAAAACCTTTTCCCTTTCCAGGAAAAGGGACTTGGGTGGCAAAATTTATTTTTTCCAGGGGAAAATTTTTCCCCCACTGGGGCCAAACCTTCATTGAACCAATCAAAAGGGGAAAAAAACCCCGGGCCCATGCCTTACTGTTTGCCTTCCCCCATCCCCACAATTTACTCTTAGCAACACTGTTTTTTTTTAACACATGGGTTTTTAGGGATCCCCGAAAAAGGTTATTTAAATCCCCCTAGCATTACTACAGAACATGAGAGGCCTGTCTTTTTTGGGGGTTTTTGGCCCCCCGGGTCCTTTTCCTCCTGTGTAATGTGGGGGTCTTTTGGGTTTTTTTTTAAAACAGGCCTGTTTGTCAAACTGAACACTTGTTGGGGTTTTCAATTTTTCAGCCCCCATGCCCCCTTTAAGTCCTAACATATTTTTCACCCCCCATTTGTCAGGGGCTTTTCTCTCCCCCCCCTTACCCCTGTGTTGCCACACGCTTCTTAAATCTTAAAAACCCGCCTTTGTTGGCCTTAAATTCCTCACATCCCGCACTTTTGCAGGCATTTTCTTTGAGATCATCAAAGCAACTACCTTTTTTCACATTTTCGACCCGCGTAAAACCCCATCCCCCTTTTAAATTTTTTTCGGTGATCCACCCCAAAAAACAAAAGTCTCCACAGCTTCCAGTATTTGCAATCACTGTTTTGTGATCATACTTGCACCTTCGCAACAACAGCTTCCTTGATTTCTTTCTCTTGGCCATGATGGAAGCGATGGTTGTATGGGGTTTCTCATACAGCCTGGCCAACTCAGCGACATGCACTCCACTTTCATATTTTGCAATGATCTCTTTTTCAATTCTATCGTGTTTCTGACCTTTACCACAGGGCTGGCACTAGGAGTTTTCTTTTGGCCCATGGTGGCTTATTTAGCAATTGAAAGCACTAAAAAATGGAATAATTACGAAATGTATCGCATGAACACGTAGGGTGACCGTCACTCACTGGTAAACAATGCCACATTGACATTGAATGGTGTGTCATGCTGCTCAGGCTGGGCGTACGCGTACCGGACCAATGACTATTACTGAGCGGAACGACGATCAACGAGCTAATATTTGACGAAAGCGTTATGATTCGAATATTACGAACTTTGATGACTACGATATCCAGGGTTCCACTGTACTTGATAAATACACTTTTTTTTTTTACAAACAAATAAAGAAAATATGAAATACAAAAAAGTTTTTGAGCGAGATTAATAAGTTGAGGAAGCCTAGGGAACAAATGGATTTGACAGTTAAAAATAGGAGAGGAGAGTTATTAAATGGAGAGTTAGAGGTATCGGGAAGATGGAGGAATATTTTGAATATGTTGATGAAGATAGGAAGCTGTGATTTTGTGTATAGGGTAAGGAGGAATAACATCTTGTAGGAGTGTGGAAGAGCCAGTTGTGAGTGTGGGGGAAGTTTGTGAGGCAGTGGGTAAAATGAAAGAGGGTAAGGCAGCTGGGATTAATGGGATAAAGATAGAAATGTTAAAAGTAGGTGGAGATATAGTTTTGGAGTGGTTGGTGCTATTATTTAATAAATGTATGGAAGAGGGTAAGGTACCTAGGGATTGGCAGAGAGCGTGCATAGTTCCTTTGTATAAAGGCAAAGGGGACAAAAGAGAGTGCAAAAATTATAAGTAAGTAAGTTTATTCAGGTATACACAAATACATTTACATAGATTATCATACATAGCAGCATATGTGTAGAGAACCTAGGATAACCCAAAAAGTCAGAGTGACTTATTTCCATTGGGGTCCTTTATAGGGAAATAAGTCAGTTTAGTATACCTTGTAAAGTGTATGGTAGAGTTATTATTGAAAGAATTAAGAGCAAAACGAAGAGTAGGATAGCAGATGAACAAGAAGATTTTAGGAAAGGTAGGGGTGTGTAGACCAAGTGTTTACAGTGAAACATATAGCTGAACAGTATTTAGATAAGGGTAAAGAGGTTTTGTGGCATTTACGGATTTGGAAAAGGCATATGACAGGGTGGATAGGGATGCAATGTGGCAGATGTTGCAGGTGTATGGAATAGGAGGTAGGTTACTGAAAGCAGTAAAGAGTTTATACAAGGATAGTGAGGCTCAGGTTAGAGTATGTAGGAGAGAGGGAGATTATTTCCCAGTAAAAGTAGGCCTTAGACAAGGATGTGTGATGTCACCATGGCTGTTCAATATATTTATAGATGGGGTTGTAAGAGAAGTGAATGTGCAGGTGTTGGCAAGAGGTGTGGGGTTAAAAGATAAAGAATCTAACATAAAGTGGGAGTTGTCACAGCTGCTTTTTGCTGATGACACTGTGCTTTGGGGAGATGCTGAAGAGAAGTTGCAGAGGTTGATGGATGAGTTTGGTAGGGTATGTAAAGAAGAAATTGAAAGTGAATATAGGAGAGAGTAATAAGGTGATGAGGATAACAAAAGATTAGGTGATGAAAGATTGGATATCAGATTGGAGGGAGAGAGTATGGAGGAGGTGAATGTATTCAGATATTTAGGAGTGGACGTGTCAGCAGATGGGTCTATGAAGAATGAGGTGAATCACAGAATTGATGAGGGTAAAAGGGTAAGTGGTGCACTTAGGAGTCTGTGGAGACAAAGAACTTTGTCCGTGGAAGCAGAGATGTATGAGAGTATAGTTATACTAACACACTTATATGGGTGTGAAGCATGGGTGGTGAATGTTGCAACGAGGAGAAGGCTGGAGGCAATGGAGATGTCATGTCTGAGATCAATGTGTGGTGTGAATATAATGCAGCGAATTCGTAGTGTGGAAATTAGGAGGAGGTGCGGGATTACCAAGACTATTATCCAGAGGGCTGAGGAGTTGTTGAGGTGGTTTGGACATGTAGAGAGGATGGAACAAAGTAGAATGATTTCGAGAGTGTATAAATCTGTAGTGGAGGGAAGGCAGGGTAGGGGTCGGCCTAGAAAAGGTTGGAGGGAGGGGTAAAGGAGGTTTTGTGTGAAAGGGGGCTTGGACTTCCAACAAACATGCATGAGCGTATTTGATAGGAGTGAATGGAGACAAATGGTTTTTAATACTTGACGTGCTGTTGGAGTGGAAGCAAAGTAACATTTATGAAGGGATTCAGGGAAACCGGCAGGCCGGACTTGAGTCCTGGAGATGGGAAGTACAGTGCCTGCACTCTGAAGGAGGGATGTTAAATGTTGCAGTTTTATAACTGTAGTGTAAGCATGCCTCTGGCAAGACAGTGATGGAGTGAATGATGATGAAAGTTTTTCTTTTTCAGGCCACCCTGCCTTGGTGGGAAGCGGCCGATGTGTTAAAAAAAAAAATAGACAAAAGGGAAAAGAATGAAAAATTTATTTACTTGCTGTACTGAGAGAAATTTCCCTCAAGGAGGAACCTTGATGCTGGCAAACTGATCAGTCCAAGACTGTAACTGTTTTCCAGCATACATACGGGGGATTACCAATAAACCCCTGGCTGTCTTCAGTTCATACGTTGTTTTCCATGTGGCCGGCAGTAACAGCCTGGTTGATGAGGCCCTGATCCACTGCGAGGCCTGTCATGGACTGGGCCGCGGGGGCATTGACCCCCAAACCACTCCAGGTAAGGAAATGGAGCTAACTCTCCCCACGAATCAAACCCAATTAACTTTTATTTTCAAGGTGCCGCATGACCCCTATGGGGTTTAGCACTTTCCCACGAATATACAGGTATTGAAAATTTTATAGAAAAAATTAGCAGGTATATTGCTAATGTTTTATGAAGAATAATTACAAAAAAATGAATAAACAAATATATATACGTAAGTGGGTAGTACTTGTGCATACACAAGAATTTTTGGTATGCAGCAATGTTTCTTTAAAGACAATTTCTGAAGATGCAAGTGATTGAGTACTACAATGATAAAAAAAAGGAAGATATTGAAAACCTTCCCTAGTGCAATAAATACCTTGTATTTAGTCTCTAATATACATTACTGTAGTTTCCAGTTCAAAATAAAAAAAATTAGACATTTTTATAAAATTGGCAATAAAAATGTACAATAATTAAAAATGGTAAATATAAAGCTTACCCAAGTCGGCATCATTCTTGGGGCGGGCATACACAGCATTCAGTGGGAATGACGGCTCTCCAGGAATTGGAAACTTTGAGACAGCTAAAGAGTACATCTCATTAGCCCCTGTATTCTTGTCTTTGCATTTTGCCAGTTTCTTCAAACATTCAGTGATGTACAGTGTCACATAGATCAGTGTACGGTCGCATTCACCCTGTTAATGAAAGAAGCAGTGGTACTATGTATATTAGAACATAGTTCACACAATCAATAAACAATGATGAGAGGTTTGATAAGTTTTTTTTTTTTTTACTCCTGTAAGTAATTAAAGAAGATGAACATTATACAACAAATCTCAGTAGTAAATATAAAGGTATGTTAAAAAACTAACTTAATTTGTGTACACATTTGGTAAAACAGTGGAACCTCCATTTACGAGTGCATCCACGTGTGAGTTTTTCCAGATAGGAGCAGTCGCTCGATCGATTTTTTGTTTCCAGACGCGAGCGAAATTTCCAGATGTGAGCGGGCCTCAAGGGAGGTTCCTTGACGCTGGTGAGGGGCTCTTGCTCTTGATCTAGGGAATTGGATCTCAGTTGTTTGTTGGACTATCTTATTGAAACTTAGGCAATGTATGATGGAAAGATGCTTCTTAACATACACCAAAATTGAAAGAAATCGGACCATAAATAACGGAGTTCACTTCTAAGCCAATAGCCTCACCTTAGCGGTATTTTTGGTATTTTCGTATGGTTTTTATGGTTGTATTCTCGTTTATTTGGTCTCATTTGATAGAATGGAAGATATATTACAGAAATAGATATGATTTTGATTGGTTTCACGAAAAAAGTACCTCGAAATTGAGCTCAAAATAGCAGAAATGTTTGATTCTTTGGCGATCTTCAAGAGTAAACAAATGTCACCTCCATTCCAATATGCAGTCATGAATGGGTTACTAATACTAATACAATTATTACAATAATGCAGTAGTCTGCATAACAGTAAATCTTCATTTTTTTGTGTGAATAAAAATTCCAAATTATTTATATTGTAATAATAATAATAGTACAGTGGTCCCTCACCTAACGAGTATTCCATATAACGAGCAAATCGTGTAACAAGCGCTTTACGCTAAATATTTCCCTCATGTAGCGAGCATTCCCTCGTGTAGCGAGCCGTACCAGACCTGTCTGCCTGCCCCGCGCCTGCGCAGGACGCCAGTCTAGCATTGTTTACCATTGAGAGAACATTACCCAGTGCGCTCTTTCAAACATCCACAATAGTTTTGTTGTATTTTTTGGTGGTTTAGTGATTGTCACTGTGAAATAAGTCACCATGGGTCCAAAGAAGCTTCCTAGTAGCACCCCAGTGGTAGCAGGCATGCAGGGAGTGTAGCAGGAAGGCAGGGAGTGGGGATTCACCTTCCAAACTAACCCCTCCCCCTGTCATCCTTCCTATCTTCCAGATGCCTGCAACTCTCTTCAATAAAGGTAAGTAAATGTTATTTATATTATATTTTTTGTGAATATTTTTGGGTGGAACGGATTAATTGTATTTACATTATTTCTTATGGGAAATAAGGTTTCGAATTACGAGCAATTCGTCTTAAGAGCTAGCTCCTGGAACTGATTAATTTCATTAGTCGAGGGACCACTGTACAGTGGACCCCCGGATTACGATGGCGAAAATCAAAACTATTTTCCCCATAAGAAATAATGGAAATTCAATTAATCCGTTCCAGAAACCCAAAAGTTTGGAAAAAAATTTTTGGGGGGCCTTAAAGATAGATTTACATGCACAAATAATTGAAATGAATGTGGCACTTACCCTTACTGAAGACTGATGTTGCTGGATGGAAGAGAGATAGGAGGGGAGAGGGTAGAGACCCTAATTTTTGGAAGGGGAATCCCCCTCCATAAGGACTCTAGGTACCAAGTCCTCATCTGGGGTCACTTCTCTTCTTTGTCTTTTAATCCCACTAGGACCAGCTTGTGATTCACTGCACACCTGTGGCACTAAATATCTCTCCAGAGAGCTCTGTATCTGGCGGCTCTTTAAAATGTCCCTAAAATGGGACATGGAATTGTCATTGTAAAAGTAGCCAGCACGGATTGCAACATCTTTGTCAGGGTGATGTTTCTCCACAAATGATTGCACCCTACTCCACATTGCACAAATCTCCTTAATCTCTGAAGAAGGCACCTTACATCTTTCTTCCTCCACTGAAGCAATTTCCTCAGATCTGTTTTGTTGTTGTTACAGCTCAAGCTCTTGCAGCTCTTCAGTGGTTAGATCTTCATTGTGGTCCTCCTCCAACTCTTCCACATCCTCTCCATTCACATCCAACCCCATAGAAGTCCCCAATTCCACAATACTTTCCACAACTTCCATAGGCTCATCAGGTTTAGCTTCAAACCCTTCAAAATCCCTCTCTGGGACACAATCTGGCCACAACTTTCTCCAAGCAGAGTTCATCGTCCTGGAGGTCACTCCCTGCCAAGCTTTATCTATAAGGCCTATGCAATGGAAGATATCGAAGTGAGCCTTCCAGAACTCTTTTAGGGTCAATCTAGTGTCTGAGGTTACATCAAAGCACCTTTGAAACATTGCTTTGGTGTACAGTTTTTTGAAGTTTGCAATGACCTGCTGGTCCATGGGCTGGAGGAGAGGAGTGGTGTTAGGAGGCAAGAACTTCACTTTTACAAATCTGAATTCCTTAGGCATTTGGTCTTCCAAGTCTTGAGGATGACCAGGAGCATTGTCCATTACCAGGAGGCACTTAAGTGGCAATTTATTCTCCAATAGATATTTCTTCACACTGGGGCCAAACACTTGATTAAACCATTCCAGGAAAATTTCCCTAGTGACCCATGCCTTAGCATTAGACTTCCAAAACACACACAATTTACCTTTGTCAACACTGTAGTTCTTGAACACTCTGGGATTTTCAGAGTGATACACGAGTAAAGGCTTCACTTTTAAATCCCCACTAGCGTTCCCACATAACATAAGAGTTAGCCTGTCTTTCATAGGCTTGTGTCCTGACATTGCCTTTTCCTCCTGCGTGATGTAGGTCCTCCTTGGCATTTTCTTCCAAAAGAGGCCTGTTTCGTCACAATTAAACACTTGTTGGGGTTTAAATTCTTCTGCCTCTACATTAAACTCACGCACAAATTTTTCAGCCCCATCTTTATCTGAACTGGCACCCTCACCATGCCTTACAACACTGTGTATGCCACTTCGCTTCTTGAAGTTTTCGAACCAGCCTTTGCTGGCCTTAAATTCATAAACCTCAACACTGGTTCCAGGCATTTTCTTTACAAGATCGGCATGCAACTGCCTTGCTTTTTCACATATGAAGGATTGCACAACACTATCACCCGCTAGCAGTTTTTGGTTTATCCACACCAATAACAATTTCTCCATATTTTCCATTGTTTGTGATCTCTGTTTCGTTATCATATTCACCCCTTTCGCAACATTAGCTTCCGTGATTTCCTTTCTCTTTGCCACAATGGAACTGATGGTTGATGGGTTTTTCTTGTATATCCTGGCGAGCTCGGCAATACGTACACCACTATCATATTTTTCTATTATTTCTTTCTTCATTTCTACAGAGTTCCTCACTTTCTTTACCAAAGAAGTGGCACTAGGAGCTTTCTTTGGGCAAATGGTAGCTTATTTAGTAGTCACACACAATAATCAAGGCCCAAAAACAATGAATTGTTAATAAATGTTTTGTATAAACTCCTGGGGTGATGTTCACTCAAGCATAAACAATGCTAGACGGCATGACAATGTGCGTGGGAGGTGCATGGGTGGCGGGCCTACGGCCTTTGTATGCGCGGCACTGGTGGACAGGTGCCATACGGTCGGCGAAAACTAACACAAATTTTCCCTGAAAAAGTCGGCGAAAACTAGGACAAGCGAAAACCAAGGGTTGACTGTACAATGATCTGCTCGGAATAAGCCATTCGTCCTGGACACGTACGCATGGCCAGGACAGCCCAACACTCCATCCAGAGTCAGTGTGCCATTGTTTACCAGCGAGTGACAGCCACCCACACATTCATACCATACATTTTGTCATTAATCCATTGTTTTTAGTGCTTACAACTGCTAAATAAGCCACCATGGGCCCAAAGAAAGCTCCTAGTGCCAGCCCTTTGGTAAAGGGCTGAGAGGGGAGAATGTGTCTTCTTAAGTGATTCAGTGATACTACGATATGTTATGATACTAAAACAGCAGGAGTTGATAAAGGCTATAGTGCCAGCCAGCGATAAAGTGTAGCACTAACAGTGTAGCAAGTAAGTTAAGCCATTAATCTATAGAAAAATTACGACACAAAACTTAACTCCTCCATTGTCATTTGTGGTATAGGGCGACTGACAACACTGCCGTCAACTGCTGCTGCCCACCACCACCACTATATGTACGGCTTATGATCAGTGGCCCTTATACACCCAAAAACAAACAACACAACATCAGTCCTCACATTTGTAATGATATATTTTATTCATTCTAGAGTATATGTTATGTTTCTATGTTATTAATATTGTTTATTATGTCATATTAGATGAATTGTGACAAATAAATAAGCCGTAGAGTTGATATTAGTGTCATAATGAAGGACTATCTTGTCCTGTCCCCAAACACCCTTGTAGCCAGCACATTTCCAAACACACGCCAGAAACAACTCTCTGGAACACTTTTTTGAGCGACAGGGGTCCAGTGACTCAAGCTGGTCCTAGTGACATTAAAAAACAAAGAAGGGAAGTAACCCCGGAAAAGAACTTGGTACCTGAAGTCTTAATTGAAGGGGATTCCCCTTCCAAACACTAGCAACTCCTCCTTCCTCTCCCCTCCTTCTGTCTTCCACACATCAACAACTCTTCAATAAAGTTAAGTGTCAAGTTATTACTGTTTTATGTACTTTATATCTCATTCTTTTCTGTGTAATTTAATGTGGAAACACTATTTTAATACTTTTGGGTGTCTGAAACAAATTAATTGAATTTCCATTATTTCTTATGGGGAAAATAGATTTGGATTAAGTTATTTTCGGTTTAAGTTAAGCTGGAACGGATTAATAGCGTAATCCGGGGGTCCACTGTATAAAATAATAATAATAATAATAATAATAATGTATAATAATACATGTATAATAATAATGTACTATATAATAATTATAATAATAGACTGCTTCGAAAGGCCGTCACTAGATGGCAATGAATACAACAACAATGCGGGAGTGGTTGTGGCCGCGTCCACTTGTCACATAATGACATATTTTATTCATTCTAGAGTATGTATCAGGTTTCTATGTTATTTATATTGTTTATTATGTCATATTAGATGAATTGTGATAGATAAATAAGCCATAGAGTTGATATTAACAAAATATTCAAGGAGTATTTTGTCCTGTCTCCAGACAAACTCTCGTCCGCCGCCGACACTGCCACATATGTAATGATATACAGTGGACCCCCGGAAAACATAATTAATCCATTCCAGAGGGTTTAATGTAAACCGAAAATAATGTAATCCGAATCTATTTTCCCCATAAGAAATAATGGAAATTCAATTAATCCGTTCCAAACACCCAAAAGTATTAAAATAAATATTTTTACACATTAACTTACACAGTACATGTATATATAAATTACAACTAATACATATAACAGTGTATTAACTTCACACTTACCTTTATTGAAGAGTTGTTGATGTGTGGAGATGAAGGAGGGGAGGAAGGAGTATATGCTAGTGTTTGGAAAGGGAATCCCCTTCCATTAACACTGCAAGTACCAAGTTCTTTCTAGGGTTACTGGCCTTTTCTTTTAATGCCACTAGGACCAGCTTGAGATCACTGGACCCCTCTCTCACAAAATATCTGTCCAGGGAGCTCTGTGTCTGGTGTTTCTTTAAAACTTCCTGAAATGGGACACCACATTGTCATTGTACATGTTGCCAGCACGGCCTGCAACAGCTTTGTTAGGGTGATATTCATCCAGAAATCTTTGCACATTAGTCCATTGGGCACAAATCTCCTTAATTTTTGAAGAAGGCAACTTCTTCCATCTCTCTTCCTCCTCCTCCTCTGAACCATTTTCCTGAACTGTGGTCTGTTGTTGCTGTTGCTGTTGAAGCTCTTGCAGATCTTCAGTGGTTATCTCTTCATTGTTCTCCTCCACCAACTGTTCCACATCCTCGGTACTAACATCCAACCCCATGGACTTGCCCAGTGCCACAATTTCTTCCACAACAGGCTCAGGCTCAGGGTTCTGAGGCTCATCCCCAAAACCTTCAAAATCCCTCTCTGGGACACAGTCTGGCCACAATTTTCTCCAGGCAGAGTTCAAAGTCCTGGTAGTCACTCCCTCCCAAGCCTTACCTATAAGGTTTACACAATGCAGGATATTGAAATGATCTTTCCAAAAGTCTTTTAGGGTCATAGTAATGTCTGAGGTCACTTCAAAGCACTTTTGAAACATTGCTTTGGTGTAGAGTTTTTTAAAGTTTGAAATGGCCTGCTGGTCCATGGGCTGGAGGAGAGGAGTGGTATTAGGGGGCAAGAACTTCACTTTGATGAACTTAAAGCCTTCCACAATTTGCTCTTCCAAGTCTGGAGGATGACAAGGAGCATTGTCCATTATCAGCAGGCACTTGAGGCCCAAATTATTTTCCTCGAGATATTTCTTCACACTTAGGCCAAACACTTCATGGAACCAATCAAGGAAAATGTCAATAGTAACCCATGCCTTATTGTTAGACTTCCACATCACACACAAATTAGCCTTGGCGACACTGCATCTCTTAAACGCTCGGGGATTTTCAGAGTGATACACCACTAAAGGCTTCACTTTAAAATCCCTGATAGCATTACTACACAACATAAGAGTTAGCCTGTCTTTCATAGGCTTGTGTCCTGGCAGTGCCTTTTCCTCCTGTGTAATGAAGGTCCTGTTTGGCATTTTCTTCCAAAACAGGCCTGTTTCGTCACAATTAAACACTTGTTCAGGTTTAAATCCTTCAGACTTTACATAGCTTTGAAATTCATTCACATAATTTTCAGCCACACTTTTGTCAGAACTGGCTGCCTCACCATGCCTTATCACACTATGTATGCCACTATGCTTCTTAAATCTGTCAAACCAGCCTTTGCTGGCTTTAAATTCGCTCACTTCAGCACTCGTTGCAGGCATTTTCTTGATGAGATCATCATGCAACTGCCTTGCTTTTTCAGATATTATTGCCTGCGTAACACTATCTCCTGCTAACTGTTTCTCATTGATCCACACCAACAACAAATTTTCCACATCTTCCAGCACTTGCGATTTCTGTTTTGTGATCATATTTGCACCTTTCGCAACAAAAGCATTCTTGATTTGATTTGCCTTGGCCAGAATGGTAGCGATGGTTGAATAGGGTTTGCCATAGAGCCTGGCCAGCTCAGCCACACGCACTCCACTTTCATATTTTGCAATGATCTCCTTCAGTTCTACCGTATTTCTCACTTTCCTTACCACAGGGCTGGCACTAGGAGCTTGTTGGACCCATGGTGGCCTATTTAGCAGTTGCAGGCACTAAAAACAGTGGAAAAATGACAAAATGTATGGTATGAATGCGTGGGTGGCGGGGGTGGTGCTTACTCACACTGGTAAACAATGACACACTGACTGGATGGAGCGGTGTGCCGTCCCAAAGCACGTGTATGCGTCCAAGACAAATATCGTTTTCCGAGCGGATCATCGTTTACCGAACCATTATTTTTAAAAAAATGTATCGTCTTCCGAATTTATCGTTATCCGACGCCATCATAATCCGGGGGTCCACTGTATTTTATTAATTCTAGAGTATATATCAGGTTTCTGTATTTATATTGTTTATTATGTCATATTAGATGAATTGTGATAGATAAATAAGCCATATTGATAGCGAAATATTGAAGTATCTTGTCTTGCCTCCTGAGACCCGGGAATGGATTATAATTACATTTCAATTAATTTAAATGAGGAAAATTGACTCCACAAACAAGCAAATTGAGATGCGAGCAAGGTCACGGAATGGATTAAATTCGTAAGTTGAGGTTCCACTGTACTGTATATACGTGCATACTGGTATTTCGTTTATCATCTTAGCAACAGCATGCTAACTGTTAAAGAGTTCCTTGACCATTTACACCTATTACCTGGAGGGTTTGGGGTCAACGCCCCGCGGCTCGGTCTGAGACCAGGCCTCATGGTGGATCAGGGTCTGATCAAGCCAGGCTGTTACTGATGGCTGCACGCAAACTGGCGCAGAACCACAGCCTGGTTGGTCAGGTACTGATTTTAGGTGCCTGTCCAGTGCCTTCTTGAAGACAGCCAGGGGTCTATTGGTAATTCCCCTTATGTATGCTGGGAGGCAGTTGAACAGTCTTGGGCCCCGGACACTAATTGTGTTCTCTCTCAATGTACTTGTGGCGCCCCTGCTTTTCACTGGGGGGAATGTTGAATCTCCTGCCGAGTCTTTTGCTTTCATAGGGAAAGGTACTATTCCTCTAGGATTTTCCAAGTGTATATTATCATGTATCTCTATCGCCTGCATTCCAGGGAATACAGATCAAAGACCTTCAACCATTCCCAGTAATTTAGGTGCCTTATCGTACTTATGTGTGCCGTGAAAGTTCTTTGTACACTCTCCAAGTCAGCAACGTCACCAGCCTTGAAGGGGGCTGTTCGTGTACAGCAGTATTCCAGCCTAGAGAACAAGCGATTTGAAAAGAATCATGGGCTTGGCATCACTTATTTGAAGGTTCTCCTTATCCATCCTATCATTTTCCTACCAGATCCGGTAGATACATTGTTGTGGTCTTTGAAGGCGAGACCTTCTGACATTATCACTCCCAGGTCCTTTACATTACTTTTCTGCTCTATTTTATGGTTAGAGTTTGTCGTATACCCTGATATACAGTGGAACCTCGGTACAGTGGACCCCCGGTTAACAAAAAAACTTCATCCCAGAAGCCTGCTCAAGTGCCATTACCGAACGAATTTACTTCCTTAACCCTTTCAGGGTCGAGACCCCGATTCTTAACTCTCTCTCAGGGTCGAAACATTTTCGGAAAAAAAAAATTATTTTTTCTTATGAAATGATAGAGAATCTTTTTCCGATCATAACGCCACCAAAATTATTGCTCCGGAAGTTAGCGGTATCGATGCTATTTACGCATCGGCGATTTCGCCGACTTTGAGCCCTATTTTGCCCATTCCAATGTTTCAGTCTACTACAATGATAGTTATTTCGCTAGAACTCCATTTTTCTATCGATTGAGTACAAGAAACCTCCAATTTACCGATTTCAACTACCCAATAAGGTGGTCAGAAATTGGCAATTTGTCCAATTTCACACAAATTTCAAAAGATGCCAATTTCAAAATAGGGTCCAGAATAAACGAGACAGACATTCCTGGCACTCGAATAAAATTTTATCTGTCCATTAGTCACGTCTCCAGGCCCCTCTTACATTACTTTTGCTTTCCATTTTGAATTTTCATTCTCACAATAAATTGAAGATTTTCTGTTATGTATACTACTGCATCATTGAAAAACGGTATAAATGACATCAGCACACTTGTGCAAGAATATTAGAGTCGCCAGTTGATGTATATTGTACGTGTGGCGTGATTTGTTTACTCTTGAACATCGGACAAAATCGAACATTTTCGCTACTTTGCGCTCAATTTCTAGGTACAGTGGTACCCCGGTTACGATATTTTCATTCCAGAATGCTGTTCAAGTGCCATTACCAAACGAATTTATCTCCTTAAGAAAAGTTGTAAAATAGACTAGTCCTTTAGACCCCAAAATTACACTTACAAAAGCATTTTAAAAAATAAACTTACATAAAAGGGTGAGTTTGGGACCATCTAAACGGTACCACTGTACTTGTCATTGAGAAACCAATCAAATTTATCTCTATTTCTCTAATATATCTTCCATTCTATCAAATGAGACCAAGAAAACGAGAATATAATCATAAATACCATACGAAAATAGACTGCAAAGTCGCTATTTTAAACCAAAAATACGGTCAGAGTTTTTTCCTCATTATGCACTGTGTGGTGCAGGATTTTTATACTGAGCACACTGACCACACAGACCCATTCTCCCCATCTAGGCCTACCAGCCTGTTTCTGCTTGATTTGAGGGCGCTAGAATTTAGGCGTACTAGTACGTCAAACGCCCTGGCGTGTAAGCCGTACTAGTACGTCAAAAACCCTCAAAGGGTTAAGAAATAATGTCACGTAGGTTAGTCTATTTTAGACCCCCCAAAAATACACTTCCACAAGCACTTACAATATTATACTTACATAATTGTACGATTTCTGGGGTGTTCATTAACCGGGGGTCCACTGTATATGACCAGCTCCCTACTCGATCAAAGCTCAGCACTTGACCAAACAAATATGACCTGCCAGAACTTCCGTAAACTGTTTCGTGTTTCTTCACATTTTTGGTGTTTTTGTATTTTTTTTATAAATAAGTCACCATGGGGCCTACAAAGATTAGTGATAACAGCCAATCAAACAGAAAATTGGTTGGGAAGAACTTTTTATACTCAAATGGATCGGCATCAAACAACCTTCTGGAGTGAATTAGTAACCCTTTGTTGGTCAACAGGCCTTCTCGGAAACATATTCTCAGGGTTAAAAAATTTTGGAAAAAAAAAAAAAAAAATCTTATGAAATTATAGAGAATCTTTTTTGATCATAACGACACCAGTTTGAAAATTGAATAAAAACTTACGGAATTATGCTCTCGAAGTTATCAGTCTCGAAGATGTTTACGCATTGGCGATTTCACCCACTTTGAGCCCTAATTTTGGCCAATTCAATGCTCCAGTCCACAAAATCATAGCTATTTCACTAGAACTCCATTTCTTCTATCGATTGGTACAAGAAACCGCCTTTTTACCACTTTCAACTATCCAAAATAGTGGTCAGAAAATTACAATTTGGCCAATTTCACACAAATTTCAAACGATGCAAATTTCAAAATAGGGTCCAGAATAAACAAGGCAGACATTCCTGGCACTAAAATAACATCTCTGTTCATTAGTCACGTCTCAGGCCCCTCTTACATTACTTTTGCTTTCCATTTTAAATTTTTATTCTCAAAAAAAATAGAAGATTTACTGTTATGTATACAACTGCATCATTGTAAAAATGGTTTTAAAATAATATCAGCGCACTTGTGCAAAAATATTAGACTCGCCAGTTGATGTGTATTGGAGCATGGTGTGATTTGTTTACTCTTGAACATCGGCGAAAATCGAACATTTTCGCTAATTTGAACTCAATTTCAACGTACTTATCATTGTCAAACCAATCAAAATCATCTCTATATCTGTAATATATCTTCCATTCTATCACATGAAACCAAGAAAACGAGAATACATCAATAAATACCATCGAAAATAGACTGCAAAGTGTGTTTTAAACGAAAAAACTAAGTTTTTTTCTCATTATGCAGTGTCTGGAGCAGGTTTTTTTATACTGCAACACTGACAACATAGACCCATTCTTTCTATGTAGGCCTACCAGCTGTTTCCTGCTTAATTTGAAGCCGCTAGAATTTACTCGTACTAGTCGGCCCAACCCCGAAAGGGTTAAGGGGCATTCCGAGGTTCCACTGTATTTTTAATTTCCTCAAGTTTTCCTTATCTGGTATTGGAAATTTCTCCTCATTGAACTTCATATTGTTTTGAGTGGCCCATTTGAAGATTTGGTTTATGTCACCTTGGAGTCTTGCGGTGTCTTGATGGAGGTCAATGCCATGGCAATCCCGGTTGTCATCCGCAAAGGAAGACACAGAGCTATGCTTACATCTCTGTCTATGTCAGATATGAGGATGAGGAATAGAATGAGAGAGAGTACTGTGCCTTGTGGAACATAGCTTTTCACCGTAGCTGCCCAGACTTTACTCTGTTTACTATTACTCTTTGTGTTCTATTTGTCAGGAAGTTATAGATCCACTACTAGCTTTTCCTGTTATTCCTTTTTTCACGCATTTTGTGCGCTAACACCATGGTCACACTTGTAGAAAGCTTTTGCAAAGCCTGTTATACTACATCTGTATTTTGTTTATCCTCTACAGCATCAGGACCTTGTCATGGTGATCCAGTACTGGGACAGGCAGGAACGACCTGCTCTAAACCCGTGTTGCCCTGGTTTGTGCAATTGATGGGTATCTAGGTGGTTGACAATCTTGCTTCTTAGAACCCTTTCAAAGATTTTTATGATATGGGATGTTAGTGCTATCGGTCTGTAGTTTTTGCAACTGCTTTACTGCCACCTTTGTAGGAGTGGGCTATGTCTGTTGTTTTTTGTGAGTGTGGGATGACCCCTGTGTCCATGCTTCCTCTCCATAGAATGCTGAAGGCACACTGAGGAAAAAGCCTGTAGTAATTGGGGTTAGGGTTGTTCAGGCAGCCAGGTACCATTAATATATTACTGCCCACACTTCCATCTAGCGGGCTGATGCGAAACTCCAGTTCCTGGGTGATGTGCTTTAATTCTACTCCTGGTAGTATTACCTTACCTGGTGTGGTTTGAAGTTTGGAGAGTCACTTCACCTCCACCCTTCTCCTGATCAGTTAGTTAGTTTAATATATTTATTATGCACCCCCTACCCATCCTGTGGGGGGAGTAAAGATTACAGAGGTACATAATGGGTCCAGGGACTGGGCCCCAAAGTTTTGATAGCTGAACAAGGTACAAAGGTAATGAATTCACAAGTTACAAAGGTAATGAATCATATAAGTAAATTTACTTAATTACGTTTATACATGGTTACAATCATGAATAAATTATAAAGCAATGAGCAATTCACACGTCCACACACGGTCACAACTGTAATGAGTTATCGGTGCAAATATTAATTGTTGTGTGTGTGTGTCTCTCTCTCTCTCTCACACACACTATATGAGTACACAAATACACATGCAAACACACACACAAGCACACATATACATACACACACACACACATACGTGAAACAGTATCGTTAATAGTGCTCCCGGGATTTAGCGTCTAGCAGCTGTCCTACGTTATTATTAGCGGTCATCGTACGTGATTGAATCAGTGAACATACCTACAAGAGTGTAACAGCTTTCTAGAGTGTGAATAATGTGATAAGATCAAGAATTTTACAATTTAAATTTGAATGCGGGATTTTACTGGAAGCTGTGTGAGCGAGGGTAGCAATCAGCTGTTCAGTGCCCCGGCAGTGTTGACACAAATAATGAAACAATCATATTTAATGGGTCAAGGTTGGGACCTTAAATAAAATAAATGCAAATATCTGGTTGGTTATAGCAGCAGTGTAGTGATAAAGTCATAAACGAGTGATACAGTAAATAATGAAAGAAAAAATTAGTCAATCCCCAGTACTTGGTGTTGTGACTACAGTTAGTATCATCAGATTTGTTATGACCATAACACTAAAGGTAAAAGCGTGAATACCAAGTTTTTATGCATGATAAAATCTACGGAGGGAGTTACAAACTGAAGGAGATCATAAACCACTACTAAGGAGCCTCCATTGCTGTGCAGACGACATCACTTGCCTATGTGTGGAGCCATTTTTGGTTGGTGTCTAAAGTCCGTGTCTCGCCCTGCTGGTTATATGCTATACCATCACTCTCTCCCTAACTTTTAGTGCCAGGAGATAGATAGGAGTAACCCTGACAATATTTATTAAGTGATTTCAAATCTTCAGAAGAGTTGTGTAGCCTAGCGACCCCCCCCTCCCCTTTTTCTCAAAGAACAACAAGCTAGTAAATGTGCACGCACACACTAACACACGTGTACACCAGTACATAATATTAAATATTAGTATACATTAATAAGGATTAGTGAGAAATATTTCTATAATCTCCAAAAGAGTAGCGTAGCCTTGCGTGATAAAGCACCCCCCTCCCTTTGTTCTCAAAGAACAACAAGCTAGTAAACGAGCACGCGCACACATACACACGTGTACACCAGTAAGTATTATAGTATTAAATATTAGTAGTATATGTTAATGTGGAATAGGGTGTGAAATATTTCTATAATATTCAAAAGAGTAGCGTGGTCTAGCGTGTTAAAGTGACCCCTCTCCATTTTTTAAAGACTGAGATGTGCTTGTGCATGCACACACACACACACACACACACACACACACACTTATTCACATACTCAGACAAACCTAACCTAACACATTAGATCATAAATATCTCCCCTCCACCACACACCCTTTTTTTACACAAAGCTGAAGGAGCTAGAGCATCCTAACAGGATAAAAAAAATGGGATCTCAAAAGGGAGGACGTAAAGGCAAGGGAACTGAGGATGGTTGGTCTGAAAAGGAAGAATGGGTAGAACGGCTCAAGAACAAAATGGATAAAGAATGGGAAAAAAGGATAAATGAGCTTTACAATAACATGTTAGAGTTTTCACACAGGAAGACATTAATAATATCCCAGTAATTAATTGTTATAGTGGCCCTGAAGAAGATAAATTGTGTAATATCACAGTCACTATCGAAATGGTTACGAAACAAGTAGACCGACTGAAAGAAAATAAATCGCCGGGTCCTGATGAGCTTTTTGCAAGGGTTCTTATTAAGGAATGCAAAATTGAACTCTGTGAACCATTAACTAACATTTTTAATCTATCTCTTCAAACAGGTGTAGTGTTTGATATGTGGAAGATGGCCAATGTAATTCCTATTTTTAAAGCAGGGGACAAGTCGTTACCGTCAAATTACTGCCCAATAAGCCTAACCTCAATTGTTGGTAAATTACTAGTCAATTATAGCTGATATCATAAGAAGCCATCTTGATAAGCATAATTTGATTAATGATACTCAGCATGGATTCACGAGGGGCCGTTCCTGTCTAACTAATTTATTAACCTTTTTAGTAAAGCTTTGAGGCTGTTGATCATGATAAAGAATTCGATATTGTTTATTTAGATTTTAGTAAGGCTTTTGGTAAGTACCACATCAGAGACTGTTAAAAAAAAAGTGGCAGCTCATGGCATTGGGGAAAAGTGTTGTCATGGATCGAGTCATGGCTCACCAATAGGAAGCAGAGAGTGTGCATAAATGGGGTTAAATCAAATGGGGACTTGTAACAAGTGGTGTTCCACAGGGATCAGTCTTAGGCTCTTGTTATTTATAATATATATCAATGACCTTGATGAGGGAATTACTAGTGATATGAGAAATTCGCCGCGACACGAAAATAGGTAGGATAATTGATTCAAACATAGATGTCATAGAACTTCAGGAAGATTTAGACAAACTTAATTCATGGTCAGAAAAGTGGCAGATGCAGTTCAATGTAGATAAATGCAGGTTCTGAAGCTCGGGAGTGTCCATAACCCAAGCACTTATAAGTTAAATAACGTAGAACTTAGCCATACAGATTGCGAGAAGGACTTGGGGTGATGGTGAGCAGCAACCTTAAACCAAGACAGCAATGCCTGGGGCGTACGTAATAAGGCAAATAGATTACTGGGATTTATATCAGAAGTGTTAGCAACAGAAGTCCAGAGGTTATATTACAGCTTTATACATCATTAGTAAGGCCTCACCTAGATTACGCAGCTCAGTTCTGGTCTCCATATTACAGAATGGACATAAATTTGTTAGAAAACATTCAGCGAAAAGAATGACTAAATTAATACATAGCATTAGAAATCTTCCTTATGAAGAAAATTGAAGACCCTAAATTACATTCACTTGTAAGGCGTAGAATGAGGAGACTTTCGATTCGTAAAGGCTTTCATACCCAAGGTGGAAAATGGAAAAAATTAAAATAAAAGGGGATATAAATTTTATATTTGGTCCTTGAGGGTTTATTTTTTTTTCTCCAAGGAGAACCCGCAATAAGGGGAAAAATTCAAGTTTAAGGATTAAGGGGGGTTTGTTTTTTAGTTTTTTTTTAGGAAAGGGAAAAAATAAAGGAAATTTTAGATTTAGGGTTTGGAAATAGGGTAGTTGATGAGTGGAACAGTCTGCCTAGTAGGGTTATTGAAGCAAGGACCTTGGGTAGTTTTAAATTTAGGTTAGATAAATTCATGAGTGAGAGGGGTTGGATTTGAGTGGGAATTGCACATGAGTAAATAAAATTATCAAAGCTTATTTCTTGGGTAGCATTGAAAATTAGGTTGAACAAATATTCTGTTAGTGGGATGGAATGTGAAGGACCTGCCTGGTGTGGGCCAACGGGCCTGCTGCAGTGTTCCTCCTTTCTTATGTTCTTATGTTCATTGTTGGAACACTTCAGACTGGGGGTCCAAAGGTGATGATAGCAGTGATGTATAACCCACCACTGAACAGCAGGAGGACAAGACAAGAGTATGATGTACACAATAGGGCAATGGTGGGTACACTAGCTGAAGTGGCCAGGAGGGCTCATATGGAGTACGACAAAATTACTCATAATGGGGGATTTCAATCATAAAGAGATTGACTGGGAAAATCTAAGAGCCACATGGGGGACCAGAAACATGGAGGGCTAAGATGTTGGAGACTGTATTGGAGAACTTCATGCACCAACATGTTAGGGATACAACCAGAGAGGAGAGGATGTTGCAGCGAGGCTGGATCTCATATTCACCTTGAATAAGCTCAGACATAGGGATATTACACACAAAAGACCCCTTGGCGCTATTGATCATGATGTCCTGAGTTTTGAATACCTTGTAGAGTTACAAATGGAGAATGCAGCAGCGGGAACAACGAAGAACGAACTTGAAGGGGACTACATAGGAATGAGAAGTTTCCTGCATGAAGTGGAGTGGGAAAAGAGAACTAGAGGAAAGACAGTAAATGAAATGATGGAACTAGTGACCACTAAGTGCAGGAGGCAGAGGAGAAGTACATACCAAAGGGTAACCGAAAAATAGTAAGACCAGAGTGAGCCCATGGTTTAACTGGAGGTGTAAAGAGGCTAAAGCCAAGTGTGCTAGAGCATGGAAAATGTATAGAAGGCAAAGGACTCAAGAAAACAAGGAGCTGAGCAGAAGAACCAGAAATGAATATGCTGGGATAAGGAGAGGCCCGAGGAAATACAGAACGACATAGCATCAAAGCCAAATCTGAAACAAAGTTGTTATACAGTCATATTAGAAGAAAAACAACACTCAAAGGGCCAGGTACTCATGCTGAGGAAAAAAGGAGGGGAAACTCACAAAGAGTGACCAGGAAATATGTGATGAAATAACTACAAGATTTAGAAAGTATTTATGTTAGAGACAGGGATGCTTCCCGAAAATCGTGGAGGTAGGGTGCACCAGCAGGTGCTGGACACAATACACACAACCAAGGTAAGGTGATGAAACTGCTAGGTGAACTAGATACATCAAAAGGGGGTGGGCCCAGATAACATATCTCCTTGGATACTGAGAGAAGGAGCAGAGGAACTGTGTGTGCCGCTAGCAACAATCTTCAGTAAATCTACTGAAACTGGACAATCTGAGTGTGGAAGGACGGCAAATGTAGTTCCAATTTTTTAAGAAGGAAACAGAAAAGAAAGCGTTAAACTATTGACCAGTGTCTCTGACTTGTATAGTATGCAAAGTAATGGAAAGATCATCAGGAGAAGAGTCGTGGAACATATTGAAAAGATTGGGCTCATACATGACAATCAGCACGGCTTCAGAGATGGGAAATCCTGTGTCACAAATCTATTTGAGTTCTACAATAAGGTAACAGAAGTAAGACAGGAGAGAGAGGGATGGGTAGTTGCATCTTTTTGGACTGTAAGAAGACTTTTACACAGTACCACACAAGAGACTGGTGCAAAAATTAGAGAGCAGGCAGGAATAATAGGAAAGTACTGCAATGGATCAGGGAATACCTAACAGGAAGGAAACAACGAGTGTTGGTCGTGATGCAGTGTCAGAGTGGCGCATGTGTCGAGTGGGGTTCCACAAGGGTCAGTCCTAGGTCGGTGCTGTTTCTTATACAGTGGACCCCCGGTTTACGTTATGCCCCAAACTCGAACAATTATGTAAGTGTATTTTTGTAAGTGCTTTGTAAGTGTATTTTGGGGTCTAAAGGACTAATCTAATTTACATTATTCCTTATGGGAACAAATTCGTTTGGTAACAGCACTTGAACAGCATTCTGAAATTTAAATAATGGCGTAACCCGGGGTCCACTGTATATGTAAATGACTGATGGAAGGAATAGATTCAGAAGTGTCACTGTTCGCTGATGATGTGAAACTGATGAGGAGTACAAGCGGATGAGGATCAGTTAAGATTAAAAGGGGATCTGGACGGACTACAAGTCTGGGTCAAACAAATGGCTCCTGGAGTTTAACCCCAGTAAGTGTAAGGTCATAAAGGGTTGGGGAAAGGACACAGAAGCCCGGGGCAGGGGCTTGGGTTGGGAATCAAAGGCTGAAAAACGTCACAAAAAGAATCTTGGGGTAAGCATTAAAAGAACATGTCCCCTGAGGCACCGTAAAATCAAATAACTGCTGCAGAATATGGGCGATTGGCAACCTGAGATTAGCATTTAGACATCTGGTGAGTCATTCAGACATTGTACACCATGTATGTCAGGCCTATATTGGAGTATGCAGCACCAGTATGGAACCCTCCCTATTCAAACACGTCACAAAATTGGAGAAAGTGCAAAAATTTACCCGTTTAGTCCCGGAACTGAGAGGTATGTCTTATAGGAGAGGTTAAGGAACTCAACCTGATGACACTAGAGGCCCCAGGAGGGACAGGGGGACATGATAACGTATAAAATACTAAGAGGAATTGACAAGGTGGACAGGGCTCGAATTTTTCCCAGAAAATGGGATACAGGCACAAGGGGCCACAATTGGAAGCTAAAAACCCAGATGAGTCATAGGGATGTTAGGAAGAAATTTTCTTTAGCCTTAGAGTTGTAAAGTGGAATAATCGGGAAAAGTAAAATTAGTGGAAGCAAGTTCCATACATAGTTTTAAAGAAGAGGTATGATAAAGCTTATGGGCAGGGAAGGAGGGGTTGTATCGACCAGTGAAGGGCAGGGCCAGGAGCTATGACTCATTGCAACCACATATGGGTGGTATACACACACACCATGGTAATGCTTTATTTACAGGGGAAAAGTCGGGGTTTTTTTTCCATAATGGTCTGTAATATACCACTGTGGATAAAATACTTTGACATATCTTGAACATTTAAAGGGTGAGTTGTCTCTGAATTCATTAGTTTATGCCTCAGCCCCCATAGTGCACAGGTGTGACAATAATCCATCTGGCAAAGTTTACATTTTTGTTTGGTCTACATCTGGTGGTGGTGATTTAACCTGCGGAATCTTGTAACCCGGCTGGAAGAGGCAGTAAAGGCATCCAATTGTCTGCATTTTGTTGTGCACCATAGGAAATGTGGCTTCTCCTGCATGACAATGATGATAGATGGACTGACTGATGTAAATTTCTCCCTGAGTCTTAAGCCGATAAAATTCAGTTGAAGTTCTTTCGTTATTCTAAAAACTGCTAACTGAAAAGGGCAAATTTAATCTACCCTTCTTTGAAACCCCAACAGTCAATTCATCAGTTCTATCATGCATCTGAAGACCAATGTGAGATGGAATCCACATGTGCACTCTGACTCCACTGTTCACATTCCTACCATGCCTTTTCTGGCTACAGCACAGCCTTCCCCAATTTATACTTAATGAGTTTGAGAGCATTTATGGATGACAGAGAATCAGTTACAATTAAAAATGCCCTAGATCATGGACATGAAGGCAAGGAGTATGGCAAACAGTTGTCCAAATGTGAGGGCCCCGTTATTGATGCGTGCTCCCAAATTTTTTTAAGAGCCATCTCTATGACAACAACAGCACTACCAGCTGCAGTGGACTGGTGAACAGACCATCAACTAAATAATTTGTGAAGTGTGCCTTTTTGTGGCTAAGTTAAATACAGCTTTAGGGTTCAAGGCAAAGCTTTTTGGTTGTGATTTAAGTAATAGTTTGGGGAGAAATGGAGGGATGGATTTGGAATGGGGTAATATTCCATGGAGGAGAAGTGCCACTGTTGCCTTACTTGACATAGATCATGTATCTGATTCATGTGGAAGTTGTTCCCCGTTTTTGATCAACGGAGGTGTTCAGCAGTGCTGAGGAAAGTTTGGAGGGGTTTGTGCAGGGGGTTTTAATGGGGCCTGAGCTATTAACCCCATGGGGGTATTTTTTTTTCAGTAACACGATCTCTGATGCTTGGAATATCAAGTTCTTTCTGCCCTTTTAAATTCTGGATAGGGGGATCCTAATGATTCTCATTTTTTTCATTCTTTCCCCGTTTTCCAAACCCTCCCCGGGTTCCCCGTCGGGCAGACCAAGTAGTGGCGCAGCATAATCACAAAAGATTTTAATGATGGAACCCAGAGTTTGGCGTAATCCGTTCCCGGAGCTAGGCCCAAATGAAACAGCCAGTCAAGCAATATTTCCAAAAATAGTAAATCTACATACAATTAATCTGTTCCAGAACCACAAAATATTAAAAAAAAATACATTTTTTAAAAATAACTAGTTTACATACACACAACACAGAAAAAATACATATTAACATTTAAATAAACATTTAAATAACATTTATATCCTTTTTGAAGAGACTTGCTGGCATCTGGAAGATAGGGAGGAGGAGAGAGGGAGGATTTTTGTTTTGGAAGAATCCCCCTCCATGGGGACTTTATGTAACAAGCCCCTCTCTGGGTTATTTCCCTTCTTTGTCTTAATGCCACTAGGACCAGCTTGAGAGTCACTGGACGCCTGTCACACAAAATAACTGCCCAAATTGCTCTTTTTCCCGCGTCTTTTTAAGATTTCCCTAAAATGGGACATTTTTTTGTCACTGAACATGTGCAGAGATGGGTTGTTTTAGCTTGCCCCCAATTTTTGGTATTTCTCCACAATTTTGCGACTCTTCCACATTCACATTTCCTTAATCACTAAAAGGCGGACCTCCTTCACTCCCTCTTCCTCCTCCTCTGAAGCAAGATCCTCAGCTGTAATCTGATGCTCTTCTAGTTAAAGCTCTTGGTTCATCAGTGGTTAGCTCTTTCCCTGTTTCCTCCACCAACTCTTCCACATCCGCCACTCACCCCCAACCCCATGGACTTGCCCAACCCCACAATCACCCACAACAGGCAGAGGGTCGGCGGGTCAGGGCCCAACCTCAAACCCTTCAAAATCCTCTGGACAACACATTCTGGCCACAATTCTCCCCAAGCAGTTTTCCCAAAGCCCTGAAGTCACTCCCTCCCAAAACCTTACCTGTAAGGCTTATGCAGTTGTAGATATTAAGTGATTCACCCAGAACTCTCTTGGGGTAAACTGGTGTCTGAGGTCACTTCAAGCACCTTTCAAACACTGCTTTTGTGAAGTTAGAAATGAAGTTAGAAATGACCTGCTGGTCAATGGGCTGGAGGAGAGGGGTGTTAGACCCCAAAGAACTTCACTGTTAAAAAACTGAAGTCCCTAACAAGAGGTCTACCAAGTTTGGAGGATGAAAGGGCATTGTCCATTACCAGGAGGCACTTGATTTCCCAATTTTTTTTCCCAGGAGGTATTTTTCACATGGGGCCAAACACTTCATGGACCCACTCTGAAAAATTTGCCTCGTGCCCTCTCCTTATTTTTAAAGTTTTCCCACAAGACACAAATTTATTCTTGATGACTTTTGTTTTCTTGAACACTTTGAATTTTCTGAGTGATACACTAGAAAAGGCTTCCTCAAAATCCAACTACCGTTAGAACAAAAAAAAAGGGGCTATCCTGTCTTTTATAGGCTTGTGTCCTGGGTCCCTTTTTCCCTAAGTAATGTATGGTCCTCTTTGGCATTTTTTTCCCAAAAAACAGGCCTGTTTCGTCACGCTTGAACATTTGTTGGAGGTTGAATTTTTCAGTCTCTACGTCCCTTAAATTCCTGCAAAAATTTTTTCAGCCGCCCGTTTGTCTGAAACTGGCTGCCTAAACATGCCTTACAACACTTTTATGTCACTCGCTTCTAAATCTGTCAAACCAGCCTCTGCTTGCCTTAAAATCACAAAAATCAGACTGGACCCAGGCATTTTCTTTATGATCGGCATTCAACTGCCTTTTCACAAATGATGACTGGAAACATTATCCCCCACTATCTGTTTTTTTGATCCACACCCAACAACTTCTCACCTCTTCGACTGTTGGCTACATCAAAAACGGGTTTAAGGTAAAGGGAAAAGGTAGTGTATGAGCTGTCAGTGTGCAGAGTGAGAAAGGTGGTTATGCAATGATGCACAATCCTTCCATGCATGAAACCATGCAACCAGGAGACAAAAATTGTTTCTGTACATGAGACAATTAAGAATCATCCTCTCAAATGTTTTACACAAGCAGCTAGTAAGAGATATTGGGCAAAATGCATTTTGTTGGTCCAAGATTTAGGGAGCTTCCCAGTTACATAGCTCATGTTCTATAATTCAAGTTAAGGATTACCTGGTACTCGACACAGTAATCTGAGTATGTTGTAGTAATACCATCCTCCCCAGGCGCGTGGTCAGGTAAGGTGATCTACCAGAAGTATTTCTGTTCGTTGTTTTTATTTTTATGGTTACCAGTAAGGACTAAGATTGCACACCACCCTTTGTCTTTCTTAAATGTTGTACTTATATAACTTTTGGTAACGGTTTATTTTCTTTATTATCAGCTCTGCTGCTGGCCTGGTCATCCAGGGTAGACGCAGAATTCGGAGCAAGATACCAGTCTATGGAACTTAAGAGGATATTACAACTACTCCTCACCTCTACATTTTACTTGTGGTGCTACAACCAAGTGGTAACAGGAGATTCTAGAACATCTGATGATTACCACCACCCAAGATAACCTACACCATTTCTTCAAACATCCAAAGACCATCCTGGGCCTTACAAACTCCTGCCCTAACATCTTACCAGAACCACAATGGCCAAGTTTTATTCTTATTTAATTTTAATTAAAACTTAAAAATCTATCTTCATTATTAATCCTAAGAGTCATTTATTTATTTTTAATTTTTCCATTATTTTTTTTGATCAGGCAGAAGGCATTTCCTGACAACACGACAGGGACTTCTTCAATTCTTGATGAACACGGATTTCTATGACTCTGGGCCTGGAGCAAATGCATGGGCATGCATTTATTGCCTTTCAGTCTTGTGGAGTTAGGATAATATCCAAGATTTTGAGATGACCAAATTTTGGGTCGTTCATAAAGAATTCATTTGGATTGTTGACCCTTAGTCTGGGCAGGGCTCGCTGAACACAGAGTCGTATTGGGACTTTAGTATCTCACTCATTTCTTGGATGTCATCTGTGTATGTCCCCTCTTGCCTAAGCAGGGGCCCATTACTGGATGTTGTTTTTCCTTAGGGGCTCTGGTGGCTAAAGCTCGCTCACAGCGAGGGCCTGGGTTCGATTCCCAGCCAGGGCAGAAACATTGGGCGGTTTCTTTACACCTGTTGTCTATGTTCCCATCAGTAAAATGGGTACCTGGGTGTTAGTCGACTGGTTGAGTCGATCCTAGGACACTGATCTAATCTGCCCGAAATGCTCAGCATAACAAGGGACTTTCTATATAGTAGTATGTCACTGATGTCAGCTAGGCCTGTATATCATGTACATGTACTTGTAGTAAATAAAGATATAGATTTGGCATAAGAGAAGAAGTATTTTTTTTTTTTTAATTTTCTTTATGGCTTTGAGTTCTTCCTGCAATTCTTGTCTCCTGTAAGATTCCTTCAGCCTAAGTTCGATATCTGCAATTTCATTGACCAGTGCCTCCTTCGTATAGTGACATTCAGACAAAATTATGTGTATGAGTATAACAAATTTTCCTCTTCCTTTCAAATACCTGTTAAAATGTTCTTTGATACACACTCAACATCCTCTTCCATTATTCTAGACCAAATAATTTACTGAGGAAGACCCTGTTTGTATGTCTCTTAGGTTCCTGACCCGGGGGTGATTAGCAAAATCGCCAGCGAGTGGAAAAGGATGGTTTTTTCAATGCTAAATGTGTCTGAAATACCAATAACATTTACACTATCATATATTAATGATCAATACAGCTAGGCATAAAAAAAAAGATACAAAAATAAAATAAATACATACACAGCACATACAATATACTTATCTTAAACATGGCACAAGTCACTATTCGCTATGCACTGTTGGCAGAAAAGCAGTGAGGGGTTTTTCACTTAAGAAATTGGACCTGTGCTCCCTTCCTTGGATAAACCTAAATGCTCCCAGTACTCCTAGGCATTGTATGATCCCCATGGGTTTAGCACTCCCTCATGAACAGTGGTACTCTACTACTGAGCAGCTCCCAACTCGAACAATTATGTAAGTGTATTTTTGTAGGTGCTTGAAGTAGATTTTTTGGGTCTGAAATGGATTAATCTAATTTTCATTATTTCTTATGGGAAAAAATTCTTCAGAGTATGGCACTTGAATAGCCATCTGGAACGATTAAGCTCGAACTCGAGGTACCACTGCATGTATATATATTTTTTTTACTGAATCATCAAATACATATATACAAAAGTTCCAGCCACCATGCTACTGGTGGAGAACTTTTATTCAAGAATTTAAACCACCCATCCCTTCCTTGATTAAACATGATTACCTCCCATTTCCTGTTTGCCTCCTACCTAACATGGTAGTTAGGTGTTTACCTGCCGGCCGGCAGTCACTGGGTAGTCATCAAACCCAATGTTGGACTGCTGAGCCGACTGGACCGACAGTGCTACCCGACTCTCCCATGGAGGTGCTACCAGACCTCCCATTACACCACTGGAGAGTGCTCCCAGACTCTCCCATGGAGAGTGCACCAGACGCACCTGGTGACAGGACCTGCTTGAGTGTACCAGACACACCTGGTGACAGGACCTGTTTGAGACTCATAGACTAGCTTGAGAGTGAATTCCTGACTTTGGAATTCGAGGACGGAGATTCTCACGATGTGTGGTTTGAGTATTCACCAGACTACCTCATGGCGTTACTGATTGGTTGGACACCCATGAATGAGACTTCTAACTCAGGGATTTGCGTCTTTCATCAGGAACCCAACTGGAAGTCAAATTCAAATCAAATCAATTCAAATTCTTTATTTCATGTAATACAAGGTGGGGGTACTTATAGTTATACATTAAAGTTGTATTATTACAAGATGGCCAATAATATGCCTAGGATGCCCAGGCTTTCAGCAGTCTTATGATAGGTCTTACTCAATAGCTATACAATGGATATACAGATTGAAGTTAGGTTTACAAAATTTAGGTACTGGAATTTAAACATTGAGAATTTAACAATTAGTATAAAAAGTTAGCAATTAGTTTATATATTAATGATAAAGGTGATATATTGGCATAATATAGTTTCTATATTGGAGTATCTTAGGCAAACTTATGACTAGCTTAAGTATTATGGAGCAATAGTTGTATTAGAATTTTGGTTAGAACTGTGCAAATTAAGGGGAATCACAGATATCAATAAATTGTATTTTGTCTGTGGATATGTGCAAGATAAAGTAGTTTTCGTATGGTTAACTACCGGTTGGGTGCGTAAGTGAGATAAGATGTTTTTTAACGGTGCTTTTGAAAATGGAGGTTGTGTCTGCAGTTCTAGAGTTTTCAGGCAGGGAGTTCCAGATTTTAGGCCTTTTATGCGCATTGAATTTTTGTAAAGATTTAGTGAAGGGAATGTCAAAGAGAGTTTATGTCTGGTATTATGTCTATGGGTCCTGTCACAACTGTCAAGAAAGTGTTTTAGCTCAGGGTTAAAGTTGGAATTAATGGTTCTATAAATGTAGATAGCAGAGTAGTAAGTATGGATGTTCTGGACAGTGAGTAGGTTTAGGTCTTTGAAGTGGGGGTGTGCTGCCTGCTTGGATTGTGTGATAATTCTTACTGCGCTTTTTGTTGGGTTATTATTTTTAGGTGGGTAATTGCTGTTGATCCCCATGCACAAATGGCATATGTGAGGTAGGGATAGATGAGTGAGTAGTATAGTGTGAGTAGGGCTGATGTGGTACATAATACCGTATCTTAGAGAGGGATCCCCACAGTTTTGGACACTTTCTTTATGTGTTGGATATGGGTGCTGAATTTCAGGCTGCTGTCAAGGTGAAGGCCCAGGAACTTGCCCTCGTTATGTCTAGCAATAGGTGTAGAGTTGATCTTAATGTTTAATTGTGGATCATCTGTTCTGTTTGCCAAACATAATATAGAAGGTCTTATCAGTGTTGAGTGTAAGTTTATTGGCAGTCATCCATGTTGATATTTTTATAATTGGGCGTTAACAATGGTATTAAGCGTGGCAAGGTTTGTGTGGGAGATGACATAAGTTGTATCGTCAGCAAAGAGTATTGGTTTCAAGTGTTGTGATACATTGATGTATAAGAGGAAGAGCAGGGGACCAGGACCTTCCTCGTATGGTGTCTAGTGGTGAGTGTCGTGGAGGATGTGTCTTTAATAGTGACATACTGGTACCTATTAGTGAGGTAGGTTTGAGGTATGCTAGTGCATGACCTCTTATTCCATAGTGGTCAAGTTTGTGGGAGTAAGATGCCGTGGTTACTGTGTCAAAAGCTTTCCTTAAGTCAATAAAAGTCCTAGTGGATATTCCTTATTTTCAAGTGCTGTGTAAAGCAGGTCTATCATTTTACTATTGCATCGTTAGTGCTTTTATTTTTCCTGAAGCCAAATTGGCAGGGGTTGAGTATGCTTTGTGTAGTTATAAACGAGTATAATCTCTTGTGCACAAGTTTCTCGAATATTTTGGATAGCAATGGTAGATTTGATATAGGCCTATAGTTATTTACGTCTGCAGCGGCAGCGGCAGCAAGCAGCAAGAACCTTGTCCTCTACTTTTACTTCCACCTGAAGTGCCCAGCAGCCCTGTGATGGCCTAATCAAGACCCACATAACACTAACATATGTGGATACCCAGAATGATATAAATCAACTACAGTAATTACCCAAAAATACACAAAATCACCAACTAATAGGACTTGTGTTACCACCACCTGCCCCGCTGCCACTGAAGTGATACTCCACAACATTCACCCATTCCACATCGCCTACTATTCATCTGAAGCCACGGTCAATGGCCAAGGATCATAGCAACAACAGAAGATCCAGTAAACAGCCAAGAACTCCTAACATCCCAGGTGAGAGCAGCATTTTGCAAGGAAAACTTCTCGTACCAGCCAGGCCTCAACCCCCAAACACCTGCACCATCACAACACCCGCCAGACAACAACAATAATGGCCGCGCCAAGGTCAAGATAACTCTTTCCATGGATTTGATGTTAAGAAGATTAATGACCCAGAGATAGCTAAACTCCTTATGATCCAGAATCAAACAATCACCAAGCTTACCCAGGAAATGCAGGAGCTTAAAACCTCCAACGCACAGTACCTCGTCAAGATCACAACTCTGGAAGACAAACTAACCACTCTAGAACAACTACAACACCCACACCCAGTCTGTAGACACCATCAACACTGAAAGATCAAGTCACCCAGCTGAACAAGAACATCATAGAAGAAAGATCACGAGTGGATCTACACTTACTGATGTCATCAACAACTTCCAAGACCATAACGACCAACAACAGCTAAGTGACGCTGTTATAGTTAATAGCAAACATCTTCCACCCACAGTCACCCAAGAGACATGCATGGAGGCCGCCCTACAACTCTTCAAGGACCACCTTAGCATAAACATACGTAGTGATGAACTAAAAGATTGCAAACTGATGGGCTACCAAGCAGGGAAAAAAACAGTTATTAAAATTCAATACAGCTTGCAAAGAAACAACCTACTAAAACATCCATAACTATGAAATCTGATGTTAGGACGAGTCCTTACAAAACAAGACAAAACCTCCTTTATCGTTAAGAAAATTACGCAATGCCCAAAAATTCATCAGTGCTTTGGAGGGATGGTAAAATCGCAGTTAGGAAACAGCCCACTGGGAAGAGGTATTTATTGCAACAGAACATGAACTAAAAGATTCCTGAGTGAGGCTGTTAACAGAATTAGAATAATGTAGAAACCCACTATCCACGATTAGTGTTATGAACCATCTTTAAATTTTGTTCCCAAAATTCCAATACCCTCTTACCATTAAATTTTTACTTTTTGTTCCCCAAAATTCCAATACCTCTTACCATTAAATTTTTACCTTATATCCAACTACCATTCTACCTCATAGTCTTAATTCTCACCTCATAGTCTTAAATTCTACCTCATAGTCTTAATTTGTATTTGATAACTACAAAATCCCCTTATTATTCAAGCTTTATTGCACAATTTTTATTTTATAATTATTATTGCCCCATTTTTTTATACTTCATTGCTCAATCTTGTTTTATACCTTTATTTTTATTAACCTATCATTGCCAAAGATCCAAGCTTCCATACACAGCTGCAACATCATTGCCCTATCCTTACCAATTATACTTTTTAATAACCTGTGCTAAAAATCCCACTTTACTTATTTTAATATCTACTGTATAATTCTTTGCCCCTGTTTATTTTTTATTATACTTTTTTATAAAACCTGTATTATACCTTTATTTCTATTGCAACTATTTCTAGTGCAATTAAAGTATCGGTCTTGTGCTACAACTACCTTATTATCTATTAATATCATAGGTAATATCTAGTTCACCTAATTACATTCTAGCTTATTGAATAACCAACACCAAACTATTGATACTTCACAATTTTTGTAATTTAAACTTAGTAGTTTATCTATATTTGTAATTTTTACTGTACTTTATTTCATTCTAGCCTAATACATAACCATTCAAACTCATTGGTGCTACATTGTTATAAGTAATTTTATCTTATTAGTTTATATCTAATTACCTTCTAGCTTATTAAATAACCAACACCAAACTCATTGGTGCTACCCAATTTGTAACTTAAACTTAATGAATTAACTAAATTTGTAAGTTTTTACTGTACTTTATTTCATTCTAGCTTAATACATAACCAATAACAAACTCATTGGTGCTACATTGTTATTAGTAATTTAATCTTATTAGTTTATATCTAAATTTTTCTTTAATTTTACTGTACTATATTTCATTCTAGCTTAATACATAACCAATACCAAACTCATTGGTGCTACATTGTTTTTGATAATTGTATCTCATTAGTTTATATCTAATTTTTATTTCATACTAGCTTAATACATACTCAATACCAAGACCACTATGTTTATTTGTTACTATACTCTATTTGACCAATGTGCATTAGTTATATACTTACAAAACATCCCCTTACAACAGATATCAGTACTATAACTCACCACACTATACATGATATAACAAAATCACTATTTAACCTAAATGATGAATGATCACGTCACCCTGATCTAAACCTATTTAATCGAACCCCATTCAAAATTTACTGGAAAATAACTGACTCTACTACACAGATCACAAGCCCACACTGTCCTAAACACTACTAAAAAGTATAACAGTTCTTAACTACAATGTCGATCCTTAACAAACACTATGATGACCTCCTTGCCCTCCTTGGTTCCCTAAAACAACATTCACATGTATTGTCCTTACTGAAACCTGGCTTAAGCAGGATACAATAGATATCTACTGCTGCCAGGATACACAGCAATACACAACTGCAGACCAATCAAGCGGGGAGGTATTACAATCTATTACTCTAATGAAATATCCTGCTGTGACACCATTTGCTATAATGATGAATATGGAGAATATATTTTGCTAAATTTACTGCAAAACCTTAAGACTCCATAACCATCGGGGCCATTTACCGGATGCCTCATACAAACATCCCAAGTTTTAGCGATCAACTAAAACGCAAATAACAAACAACCAATTGAACAAACACCACCTTATCTTAGCTGGAGACTTCAACATCAACCTTGGCCTCCAGATGACCAGCCAGTAACCGATTTCATCAACAATATGAACAACACACTTCTCATACCAACAATAACCAAACCAACTTGCTTACTGATACGAGTGCAACCATAATCGACCATATATGGACCAATATCCTAGCCCCCTTAAATCGGGGATAATAACAGACAGCACCACAGACCACTACCCCACCTTCCTCTTAACAAACATTAGTAAACCGCCCCTAGAATACACCAAAGTTTCATTCCGACTCCATGACCAAGCTTCAATAAATAACTTCACAACAGAGCTAGACACAGTTGACTGGGCTATAGAATTCCCAAATGCCAAGGGTATCGATGAGTGGACAGACACCTTTCTTAATAAATTACATAGACTATACAACAAACATTGTCCTATAAAAATGAAACAGATTACGAATAAACGGTTAGGCTGCCCATGGCTAACTAACAACTTACTAAAATCCATTAACAAGAAACATCAATATGAGAAGCAATATAGACGGGGATTCATACATAAGGAGTTTGTTAAACTACTACTCCAGCAGATTCACTGAAACAAGAGGAGATATAAAAAAGACCTGGAAAACACTCTCACAGATTATGGGCACCCACAAACTGAAAAAAATAGGATATTGTCCTAACTAAACCAAAACGAAACACCACTACAGCCTATTGATACAGTAAACAAGATAAATGACTTCTTCTCAACTATAGGATCAAATCTTGCCAGTAAAATTCCAGATACCAATGCCCGAGCAAGTGATTACCTAGATGGGAATTTCCCATCCTCCTTATATCTTGCACCTACAGAACCCACTGAAGTCTCCATGATAATCAAGTCACTTAAAAATAAATCAGGACATCTGTCTCAAGTTCCACCCTTAATATACAAACGAGCTGCTCATGTCCTTTCATAACCTATTTCTTTACTTTTTAACAAATCATTAGAATCTAGCACCTTCCCAACACTACTCAAAACAGCAAGGGTTACACCAACACACAAAGGGTGTTTAACCTGATGAGGTATGTGAGATGCGATGGACAGAAGTAAGGAAAGTCCGGGTGTGGTATACCTGGTAGGCGTGTCAGGAGACACGGACTAGCCAGGGTGTGTTATACCTGTGAGCCTTATTGTGAAAAGTCAGTGTGAACCCGGTGTTAGTCGGTGGCACAACACAAGTTAATAGTATGTATTTGGTGTTTGTGTCAAGACCCGGTGCAAAGGCTTCCCTAGAGACTGAGTTCGTACAGGAGCGTGCCATGTGGCATGAGTTGTCGTGTGACACAGTAGAGAAGGCGTGTCGGGTGACACGGGACGTGTCATGTGACACAGAGACGGTGTCATGGGACCCCGTGAGAAGGCGTGCCATAATACTGAGATAAGGGTGTCTGAGGACACGGAGTGAATGTGTGTCATGACAAGGTGTGGTAGTGTCCTGCGTGACACAAAGATGGCGCGACCTGACACTGGCACTGAGGATGTTTTACTTGTGATGTTTTATTACCTTTAAAAGTTGTTATAAATGTGTATATTAAAGCTATATGTTTTTACACAGATTATATGTTATACAGATTATGTTTTATATTAATAATAATATAATATAATAAATATTGGAAATCTGAGATTTTATTGTTATCCCAACAGTCCCTTTATTACAAATGAATTTTTTTAATACCCCCTAACTGTAGACAAATACAGTGGACCCCGTTCGTATGCTCCAAACTCGAACAATTATGTAAGTGTATTTTTGTAAGTGCTTTTGTAAGTATTTTTGGGGTCTAAAGGCCTAATCTAATTTACATTATTTCTTATAGGAAAAAATTCGTTAGTAATCGGCACTGAACAGCATTCTGGAACGAATTTATCATTAACCGGGGGTCCACTGTACATCTTAGAACTTGTTTAATATAATAAAATAATAATAATACAGTTGGTTAACTATCATTTATTTTTAAATAAAAACAAATGTTTTTACTTTAATTGCTGTTTTAGAACAAATTTAGTTTTAAATTACCAAAATCTTAGTGTATTAAGAACAGGTACATAAAAAAATCCCATGTAAGCTCACCTTAACTTCGTAGGTTCTGAAGAATACATTTGCTTAAAATATTGCAATGCTTCATCAATGACATCAAGGCCATCACCAGACATGAGAGTGCAGGTCCTCTATATTTAGTTCTTATAGGAAGCATCGCCATATTGCCCACAGTCGAGCCAGGATGAACAAGGCTGCAGTGGTATGCCTGACAAATGAATACGTGTACTGTTATTAAATATATCCTGACTCAGAGATTGAGAATCGAGGCCTTCACCACTCATACCTTTGATATAACTTTGATGAGTTTCGAGTTCTCACTACCTCGGAGCCTGGCCATGGGTCAAGCTCATAATGTAATATGACCCACAGGAGCTTGGCACTAAATGAAATATGTATCCCAGTTCAGAGGAACCTCCAGAAGCTCTCTATGAGGAGGTGGCAATCTGGATGGAAGAGGGGGCTAGGGTCTTGTATATTTTAATGGTAAAATCAGCCTCTCCTCACTTAGCGACGTCCGTTTACCGATGACTCGAACATACGATGGGCTCTCTGACTAGTATCCATACTTAAATAATGCATATTAGAGCTGATTTCCTCATTCTGTTTATTACAATATACAGTACACTACTGTATAAACATTTAAAAAATATACTAAAAATGTTATAAATGGTGCAAAGGTGACATTAAACAATATCAAAGATGGTTGACACAAACCCACTACCATTATACTACGAATTTGTTTTACCGACTTGGTATTAGGAACAGAACTGTCGTGAAGTGAGAAGAGGCTGTATACTGACAGGTATGCGAGTAAGATACAATAGAGGTTTATGGCATTTATTGAGAAGACATTTTGTCCACCAAGGACTTTATTAATCGATGCAGCTATAAAACAAGTGAGCATACTATATATACATATTATAGTAAATTACATCATGACATACATGTATGCAGTTTTGTTAAATAAAAACATAAAATGAAAAATTAGTTGTATCAATTCGCCACCGTATCATCAACATGGGTTTAGTACTTTTAGTGATAATTTTTAAAAATGAACAAGTAGCATAATTTATCTTAAGATTTATTTTATAGTATCTGGACTTACATTATATTTTTAATTTTTTATGATTTACGTGCTTTTTGATACAGTTGACCATGATCTGTTACACTTAAAATTATCGCACTATGGTATAAGAGGACACTCCCTAAACTACCTAAAATCATACCTTAGCAACAGAAACCAATATGTGTACACAAATGGAGCTAGCCCCTACCGCGCAAACTATTACCGTAGGTGTCCCACAGGGAAGTGTTCTTGGCCCACTACTCTTTCTCATTTACATTAACGACCTACCAAATGCATCTCAACTACTCAAACCCATACTTTTTGCAGATGACACTACATACGTTATCTCTCACCCAAGCCCAGACACACATAGCCAACACTGCAAATACTGAATTGCAGAAAATATCTACCTGGATGATGACCAACAAACTTACTCTCAATATTGATAAAACCTATTTTATCCAGTTTGGGAACAGAGCTACAAACACACCACTTAACATAATGATAAACGGGTCCCCTATCACAAAACTCACAGAGGGAAAATTTTAGGAATCCATCTTGACAGTGGCCTCAAATTTCAGACACATATACAACAAATCTCCAAGAAAGTCTCAAAGACCGTCGGAATACTATCCAAGATACGGATATGTTCCACAACCAGCTCTCCTTACCCTATATCACTCACTCATTTACCCCTACCTCACCTATGGAATCTGGCATGGGGCTCTACATCAATAACTCATCTTAGACCACTAATAACACAACAAAAGGCAGCAGTTAGAATGATAACAAATTCTCACTCCAGGCAACATACTCCACCAATATTCAAAACCTAAACTTACTCACCATACAAGACATCCATACTTTTACTGTGCCTATTACATACATAGAACACTCTATGCAAATATTAACCCACCACTCAAACTTCTCCTTACCAATTTTAACAGGACACATGACCATAACACTAGACACAGAATCACTCCTTGATATTCCCAGTGTCCATCTAACACTATGTAAAAACTCAATGCATATAAAAGGCACGAAAATTTGGAATTCATTACCTGTCATTGCCAAAGAAACCCTACCTGTACCCCAATTCAAAACGATGCTAAAAACCACCTTCTCACCCAAAGCTAATTGCTCAATATCAAACATTCCCAGCAAAGTAGAATAATCACTTAACGTAAAAAACCTGACTAATCAATTGAATGTAAAAATGTTATGAATATTACATACTTAGCTAATTATTTCCACAACACTTACATTATAATGACCATGTAAACTAACTGCAATGCAATTAATTGTTTTAAATTGTTATCTCACTCAATTAGTTGCATTGCTACAATTAATTGATATGTTCAACTTATATTCAAACTTTATAACTTAGATATGCAACTTTACTATTTTATAAATTATCAACCATAACTTTTTATTATTTTATTATTATTATTGCTTTAATTTGTTTAATCTGATTTAATTAATTTTTTAATGAAGACAAAATTACAAAACTATGTTTAAAAATGACATGTCTAAACTATGTTCAAATTTCATAGCTTAAATACTCACCTATACTCATTGTAAAATATCTACAAAAATTCTTACAATTTAGTTTTAAGCTAATTTTAAGTCTGCCCAAAATGCCCTGCATATTAGGGGCTTTAGGCATGTACACCTCATGTAATCTCAATAACCAAATGTAATTCTTTGTATCATGTCCAAATAAACTATTATTATTATTATTACATTTAGTAATATATACAGGAGAAGGGGTTACTAGCCTTTTAAATATGAAAACATTAAATAAACTAACATGAATACAAGACATAATACGTACTGTGGATTATATTGAATCAACATGTTACATACATACACATTTTAGCAGCACATGCATATTTGCTTTTTGGCTGGTTAAGATTACGGTCTGTAATCTTAACCAACCACAAACAAATATGCATGTATAGCATAAAATGTGTATGTTACTGTATTCTTATGTTAATTACAGAGTATTTAGTATTCTTGATATAACTTTTGATATTTTTATTCACAAAAAGTGTTGAAATCTGAAGTGTAATAACTCACCACCTTCATCTTGCCACTAGAAGTTGTCCATTCACCACTACGGACAACACCAAAACTTCCATCACCTATTTGCGGCCTTGAGCAAGATCCTGTTTCATATAAACAAACAAATATTTCATTACTCTTATTTTAAGGAATATGACAATACAGAATGATTTTCAAGAAAAATTAAATACTGTATTTTATTTAATATGATTCAGAAACAGAATGTTTACAAATATTTTCTTACTGTATTAAATACTTTAAGCCAAAAGACAGGAATTCTTAAAATTTACATAGTAAAACCCATGGAAACAAATTATTAAATCACCCAAACATGTAGAGAAACAGGCATGCACATACTGGGAAAATGCCCATTCTCGGCAGGTCCTTTTCAAATCCAACCTCTTCAGAGCATTCTCCACCTGACCGCTTCACATCACTATGTTCCCTATATATATAGTAGAACCCCGTATCCACTAATTCGGTATCCGCGGTTTCAGTTATCCACGATTTACTGTGGCCCAAATATTTTCTTAATTTTCCTAATAATGGCCCCAGAGCACAAATGTAAAGCTGGAAGTTCTTCAAAACCTAAGAGAAGCTGTGAAGTGCTTCCCATCAGTAAAGAGTGATAATTCTCCACTTATTGTGCATACCGTATTTTGCGGCTTATTAACACTTTTTATTTCCACAAAATGAGATATTTTTATCATACGATGCCTTAATTTCCAGGTAATTCTTAATGGAGGAAGCTAATATTTTCATTAAGACTATTCATTATGGAAAATAACTTAATATCATAAAAAATACACTGTCTTCCCCACTGCCTACGCCCGTCTTTCCCACCACCCACACTGTCTTCCCCACCACGCACACCGTATTCCCCACCACCTACGCTGTCTTCTCTTTTCACTATCTGCTCCTGATGTAAGGCCACGGGATGTACTCCGAGATGTACTCCTTCCCTTGGAATAACATATGGCACACTACCAGAATGCATGTAGTCTCATATAAATTGACGTTTCACTGGAGAATATTCCTCTTCATTGTCGCTACTGGAATTGTAATCAAGAGCTTGAAAATCACAATCAGTATCATTATCATAATCACTGCTCACATCTGAGTCCTGGACACAGGAAAATATGATTTTCCCTTTCGCCGTGGTACAAATGAACATGAACGAGACGGCCCAGCATCAGAGGTGGAAGGTTGATAGTCGTCTGGGTTTTAGCACTATTTTGGTATCCTGGGCATTGCTTTCAGCCACAAACTCCTCAAAACCAAGAAATTCATCTTCATGACACTTCCATCTGTGTTAGAACTATCACTTTGGAAAAGAAGAGTCCTAATTCGCTGGGGTGTGAGGTATTCCTTACTGCTAGGCATGGTGAACAAGGCGTACTGAATTGGCACTCCCACAATGCACTGCAGCCTGCCCGATTTTTTTTTATACTCCGCACACTGAGCACACAGACCCATTCTCTCACATGTAGGCCTACCAGCTTTCTCCCGCCAGATTTGAAGCCGCTAGAATTTTGGCGTAGTATTATGGGACCTACACTGGCTTGCAAGCCGTAATATTATGGGACCGACAGTGAAAGGGTTAACAGCAATTAAAATATAGTATAAAAACCCAATGGAACTAATAATTTTTATACATAATCAACTGTAACCTGGACTCATAAAGGTTATTAATATTATAATCAAAACCTAGGTTATCTCTTTTTGCACAAAATTAATGTCTTAAACTACTATACACCATTGACTTTTAATTATGTACAGCAATGATTACATTTTTCATTTTATAAAAAAATTCACCTTTGGTAATGTTAGTGAATAAACGAATTGAATGCATCTATTTTTAAAAAAAAATTAAAACTTAAGTTTGAGAAAACTTTCACCTTTTCCTGAATTAGGCATGTCAGACCTGACATTTGTGATTCATCAGTTACAGGGAATGATTTATTTTTTGTCAAAGTAGAACTACCCGTTGGCAAAAGCTTGGATACTAGGTTTTTCTCCATGTTGTTGATCTTTTCTTCTTGACAGTTTCCAACAAACGCCTCGCAGCAGGCTTCCCAAGACCAATGCGCTCCAAGTCTTCGCTTCGAACATAGTCAAAATGATTGAGTCTTGTAACCTATAGAGAGAAAACTAAGTTACATAGTATATTATTCTGTTACCATTTATCATGAACCAAGTTATCAACAGTACAAATACAGTAAATAAATCATTAAAACACACTCTCAAAGATTTAAAATACAGGCAGGTTCTGCTTATACAGCAGTTTAGGTTCTGGAGTTATTGCTGTAAAGCAAAAATCACTGTTAAGTGAATCACAGCCTTTTACACTTTCAAATGCATATAAAAGCCTGATAATATATAATAGTGTAATATCTCAGTCCACAGTAAGATTCAAACCTGCAAACTTGACATCAAAGTACAAGGTACTTTATCCACAACACCAGACTCCATATAAGTATGGGTGCCTAGCCAAAGCTAGACAGTGTTTCCCCATACCCCAGAGCACCAGGCTTGTTCAAAGTTATTTCATCATATCCTGCCACATGTAGTGAACAACAAAAGAGATTTTGAAATGTTTAACAATTCCAAACAGACAAAATTATTTACAAACATTATCTTTCACCCCACAGCAGGACTGGAACCTGCAAGCTCGACATCAGAGTACAAGTACTTTTTTCCACAACTCCAGACAAGTCTGGCGTTGTGGAGTATAGAATTACCTGAAGATCATCACGAATGTGTAAAAACTGAGCAAGCTGTACTTCCACGAGAATGCCTCGTATAACCTCGAGCTCATCTTCCCGACATCACCCATCACATTTGTCTATTCTGGAAAGAGGTAAGAAAGCTTCTGCATAAATTATAAAAAAGAAATCCATCAAATGAGATTGAATACATTATTCACTTTTGCTATAAATATAGTATAATGTGTACTGTTATTTATTGTGGCTAAGACTCAGCTTATGTATGTATGTTAATGATTCTTTATTGTATATATGTATGTACTCACCTAGTTGTGGTTGCAGGGGTCGAGTCATAGCTCCTGGCCCCGCATAGTATGTGATGATAAATATATATATATATATATATATATATATATATGATATATATATATATATATGTATGATATATGTATGATATATATATATATATATATATATATATGTATGTATATATATATATATATATATATATATATATATATATATATATATGTATGATATATTTTATATATATATATATATATATATATATATATATATATATATGTATGATATAGATGGGAAGTACAGTGCCGGCACTCTGAAGGAGGGGTGTAAATGTTGCAGTTTTATAACTGTAGTGTAAAGCACCCTTCTGGCAAGACAGTGATAGAGTGAATGATGATGGAAGTTTTTCTAGGATTTCCCGGCCATTATCTACGTGATGTGTGCCTCAAGCGAAATGCCGCAACTATGTTCTTAGATCCATCTCTTGCAGGGAGGTTTGAAACCCTTTTTGGTCCCACCGAGCCTGTATTCTGTTCTGGTTTTTTTTTGCCCTTCCCGATTTTTCAAACCTTGGATTAAATTTTAATAGTTTCTTGTCATTTCAGTCATGTAGCTTATCCAGATCCATTTGTAATCTCTCTTAGTCTGCTTCTATTCATATTTTCATTATTTTTTACGTCATCTGAGAACCCTTTTTCTCCTTTTTTTTGACCTGGTTAGACTGGGGTCACTGTCTAAGATTCCCTGATACGTTATTGAGCTACCATGGCAGTCCGGGCGTTAGGGTCACGAGGTGGCTACTGAGGTCTATAGGTTTTTTTGGTTTCTTCGTGGCCAGTTCAGTGGGGCACTAAACTGTATGTGGTTCTGTCATGCAATGTGCCTTTGCTCAGACAACTCTGGCAGTACTATCCTGTCGGGGAAAAAATAATGAATCTTTGTTAGTGGCCACCAAAGGGTGTTAGATGCCCACCAGGATGACTGGGTAAAGGGGTGGCCGAGAGTTCGTAGTTTTTTTGTGATCATATCGACTTGTCTCCAGAGTATCACTGTGCGTTCACACTGCCCTGGGTTATCCAGTAGGACTTACGTATTTGACATAGTAGCTACATATGTGGGGAGTGTATGAAGGCTTAATAATAATGTTTAGGTGGTGTTAACCTAGTCAGCCAATGGTTCTTAGGCACCGGATAGGATGCACTGTGTTTTCCGGACAGAAAGGAATTAACTCTGAATCCCCCCCCGGCATCGTATAGTGTTTACGGACTAAGTCCGTTTTTTTTTTTACAGACTTCCAATTTTCAGGTGTTCGTAGTCAACTGAGATCTTTCGTTCAAAGGACTCATCTTTTACCTGTTTGTTAAGGTTTTAAATTCAAACTCTTTTAGAGGTTGCTCTCAAAATTTGTATTTAGACCCATCAATAGCTCAGTGTTCAAGCAGACTGTGTCTGCTGGTGTGAGGTGTGGTTTCTATTGCGGTCTGACAGTACCGTACAGCTTGATACTCGGCAGTGTCAGAACAGTAGTTGTTAGTAATTTCCCCTCACTAAGACACTTTCGACAGTGTCATTATATTTATGTCAGCCATTCACAGTCAGCAGGAAAACGACACTCACTGTCGTCATTCCCCTACAAATTTGCTGTAGTAATCACTGCCAATAGATCTAAGGGGGCCCGACCCTTTTCAGTCTGAAAGTCAAGATTGGCAAGTTCTACACTGGCATTCTTTAGCGCAGTATGGTATCATGCAGACTTTTCATTGTAAAGTCTGCGATAAGATGGTAAGATGCTATGTGGTATTGCAATGAGCGAATAAAAGATCGCTGTGCTCCCTGATCAAACAACGTAATTGCTACTGTTCCGACAAGTTCATTAAATAACGTAAGACGTGTTACTGGTAATGCTGCCTGGCGTTGCCACAAAAAATGTCACATTAGTTGCATTTGTGTCCTTTTACTTAACATATTGTAGGGAATTCTACCAATATTATTACATAAATCCAGATGTATTCCCGTTAACCCTTTTGGGCCTAGTTCCCAGGCCTTCATCCATATATATGCTCTTACGCCAACCTCCACAGGACTGATATGGGGTGTACAATAAACTAGCCACTTAGGTGACAAAATTTTAAAATCAAACCGAATCTGGAAAAAAAAGTATTTCTTGAATTGTCGCTTATATAGCTGTCGATCACAGCTAAATTACAGAGATGATTTTTTCTGGGTTGTATATATTTTATTAATTGTGTGGTCCTGTGGACTAGAGCGGGCATGTGTTTTGCTCACCATGAGGCGTGACAAAGCAGCATGGGCTCGACTCCCTTTGGGTAGTCGCAGTGTTGTTATTGATGGGCTGTTTGGAATGCGGGCGTAATGATTCTTTGTAGTCAGTGCATCTTCAAACTGACCCGACTGCATTCACAAACTGCTGGTAAATGTTGGCAGAGAAGATGGTGGTGGCAGTAGCCTTGATAATGATGGAAACGTGTCTGTAATAGCTGTGGTGGAGGTGGCAAATATTAATAGTGAGGGTGCTTGTGGTAATGGCTTTTGTAATGCCAATTTATGGTAACTGCTGGTATCACTGCTGATGAGAGTTGTGTAGACCGTCAGCAACGAGTGTGTTTGGGAAGGGGATTACAAGTGTGATGAAGTTGATGCCATGGCACAGGCCCCTAGGCACCAGCCCACTAAACACACCCTCTCTCTTTTCGCCTGCTCTCTCTCTCTCTCTCTCTCTCCTCAAGATCATCACGACAGCCAGACTCGTACAAGGCCTAATATAGGGCAACATAGGAACAAAATCAGGCAGGCAGTCATGTAGATGTAAATGCACATAGCCACATAGATACAGACGCATAAAGTCTCGCATACACAAGTAAAAAAGACAGTTATACAGGCATGAATCCAGATAGATAAGCAAATAGAGCCAGATAGAAATCGACACACTGAACCAGATAGACATACAAACATGAAGTTCCCAAAAGAAATAAAGACAAAGTCAGGTAGAAATACAGACAAAAAAAAAAAAGTCGAATATATATATATATATATATATATATATATATATATATATATATTATATATATATGAACCACGAAGAGTGGTATTAATCAATAACAAAATTGAATAGAGGAGTCGAACCCATGTTGCTTTGGCCCGCCTCAGAGCAAAAAACACATGACGCACTTGCTCCCAAAGATGAGACCACAGCTCAAGCACTAAGAGACAAGCATCCAACAAGAGGACACCTATAGCTATCAACAACAACCCTGAAGGAGACCCATCACTGAACAATTAATTTTGCCAGATCAGAAGTGTATAAGGCGATAGTGTCATTTCCAGCAGGATCTGCAGGAGGTTACACTGGAATTCGACCACAACACCTCAAAGAGATGGTAAATCCAGTACTCGGAGCATCTGCATCAATTCTTCTCCCGAATTAACAACTTTGTCAACAACTGCTTGCAGGCGAATCCAGAAGAAATTAAACCTTTCTTTTGGAGCCTCATTATGCGCTTTGAAGAAGAAGGATGGGGGAATCAGACCCATTGCTGTTGGTAACACCTTCGCCGCCCTAGTTGCCAAAGCAGCAGTAAGAAACATTCGCCTAGAAGCTGCCAGTTTACTCCAGCCACACCAACTGGGCTTTGGGGTCTCTCAAGGCAGTGAAGCCGCAGCTCATGCAGCAAGGGCCTACATCAGGGACCTATCAGAAGACAAGGCCGTAGTCAAACTTGACTTTAGAAATGCCTTTAATATGGTGAAAGAGATGTGGTCTTGCCAGCCGTTCGGGATCGGTTCCCAGTCTTTTTCCCTTCATTTCAGCTGGCTACAACAAACCCTCACTCTTTTGTTTGGGAACAAGAAATTCCCTCGTCTGAGGGTGTTCAGCAGGGTGATCCACTCCTCCACTTCTCTTCTGTTTGGCAGTAAGAGAACTAACTTCCAGCCTGTGCAACGAGCTCAACATCTGGTACCTGGATGATGGCACTCTGGCAGGTACTAGGAGTCCTGTTAGAGGACCTACAACGGTGAAGACACAAGGAGAAGCCTTGGGACTCATCCTCAATCCCTCAAAGTGTGAAATTATCACAACAAATCAGGAAATAATCAATGCCAGTGCAAACAATCCTCCCGGAAGTCACTACTACCACTCCATCCAACAAGTACCCTCCTGGGAGCACCGCTGGGTCACCACGCCATCGACACTGTCCTCAAGGACAAAGTGAATGACCTGAAAGAATGGAGGAGAGAATAAGGATCTTGATGCCCATGATGCCTGTATCTCCTCACAAGGTGTCTTACTATGCCAAGACTCACTTACTTCCTGAGGTGCGCACCCTCTTTTGAAAACCCAACACTTGACGAGTATGACGCACACCTGAGATCAACCTTCAAGAGCACTGAATCTGTCACTGAGGATCAGCAATGGGAGCAGGCAACCCTCCCAGTGCGACTGGGAGGTATAGGGGTGCGCAAAGCAAGGCAGGTAGCTTACCTGCATTTCTGTCATCGTGTTTGGCTTCCAGTGGATTAGTCAAAGGATTCCTGAACGTTTGAGAGGGTGGTGGAGCTCAAGACCCCAAGTTCATTGAAGCAGCAGTGCAGTGGGACATCCTGCAGACTCCTCCAGTAGACCAGCTCCTCCCAAAGAGCACAAACAGTCCCACTGGGACAAACCGATCATGGAAAAATTTCCAACACAATGCTCACCAACGCTTCAGGAAAGGACAAAGCTCGTCTCCTAGCGGTGAAGGCACAACACTCAGGAGATTTCCTTTTGCTGTTCCCAATTCCTCTCTGGGGACTCGACTCGACCCACAGGCCATTCGGATTGGTGTTGCTCTTCGCTAGCCGCCCCCATACTCACCGAACATAGGTGTATTTGCGGCAGGGCGACGGCTGACCAATTCGGACTTCATGGTCTAGTGTGTCACACATCAGAAGGAAGTATGCTAGACATGAGGAGGTCAATGACATCATAAAGAGAAGCCTCGCCACAGCCCGTTGCCCAGCTCAACGGGAACCCCAAGTCGAGGTCTGATGGAAGTCAAAGCGTCCTGATGGAGCCACCATGCTACCCTGGAAGGATGGTAAGCAGATTGCTTGGGACTACACCTGTGCTGCCACATTGGCAGACACCTACCTGCCACACTCCTTAGCCGAAGGGGTGGAGCTGCCAGCCACAGGGAGACCCAGAAGACCCGCAAATATGAAGACCTTCCCTCTTGCTATAACTTCATCCCAATAGGGTCGGAGACCCATGGAGCATGGGGCAAGTGTGCTCTAAAGTTTCTCAAGGAGCTGGGTGGAAAACTCATCATAGAAACCAAGGACCACAGGGCGACCAGCTTCCTGTTTCAGAGACTCAGTGTTGCGATCCAGAGGGAAATGCCTGCAGTATTCTGGGCACGCGCCCACTGCCGGGAGTTGGACGAAGTATTTGACATGTAGCTCTGAGTTGTTATCTATGTTGTTTTACTCCCCATTGTATTTTGTATTTTGTCTTGAAATAAAGTTTGTATAAAAAAAAAAAAAGATGGGGTAGTAGGGAAGTGGAATATTCAAATGGCTTCAGAAAGAAATCTAAATATTCTTCCTTGAAGTCTTTTTATCCACTTCTCGAGGCAATGGGTCCCACAATTGACACTAGAGGTGGACCCCATCCTATATATATATATATATATATATATATATATATATATATATATATATATATATATATATATATATATGTAGTGCCGAATAGGCAGAACTTGCGATTTTGGCTTAAATAGCAACGCTCATCTTGCCATATAAGACAAGCGAAAATTTGTGTATGCAATAATTTCGCAAAAATCATTCTGAACCTAACGATAAAAATATATTTCATTGTGTTTGTTTATTATTAAATTATTGTAAACTTATCTAAAAAGTATTTAGTTGGATTAGGCTAAATTAAATTGCACTTGTTATAATAAGGTTAGGTAAGTTTTCTAAGGTTCTTTTGGTACAAAATTATTAATTATTACACTAACATAAATGAAAAAATATATATCTTTAAACGTATAAGATAAATTTTTAGAAAGGACTTAATTTTAAACGAGTTCTTGCTAATTGACCAGTTTTACCTATTAGGCACGACATATATATATATATATATAGTATATCATACCCAACAGGTAAAACTGGTCAGTGCTAAGAACTCGTTTTAAATAAGTCCTTTCTAAATTTTCTCTTATACGTTTAAAAATATATATTTTTTCATTTATGTTAATGTAAAATTAATAATTTTGTACCAAAGAACCTTAAAAACTTACTAACTATTATAACAAGCCAATTAATTTAGCCTAATCAACTAAATATAAGTTTACAATAATTTAATTAACAAAAAAATAAATATTTTTTTCATTAGGTTCAGAATGATTTTGTGAAATTATTGCGGCTCATTTATACACATACAATCATATATACATAATTACAATAGTCATTTTAAAATATTAAATACTAATATCTAAAATGTTTGTCAAAATTATTATTATAGCGTTGTCACCATTTAAAAATTTTGATTATCGTAACAATTTTCTGTTGACATGATTAACGTGTTCTTATTCTAAAAATATACTCAATATCAAAAAAATTCATTTTGTTGCAATTTCATATATGGTTCATTATGTCGAAGGCAATAAATTGCGAGAAAGTTTTTAAGAAATGGAAAATCTCTCCGCTATTTAGTTAAGAAATGAGTTACTGGGTTCCAAGCCGCTCAAATCACTCCTCCACGTCAAGGTGGCCCATCGTCGGGGTTGGTTACACGCCCAATATAAAAGTCTTCACAGAATAGCTATTTTGATATTTGCCTATGTAATTTTAAGACCCAAGTCTAATTAAAAGGTAATGAAAAACATTTCATTTTCCCATTAAATTATTAAAAACTCATTTGCCTAACAAGACAGAAAAAAATAAAGTAAATTAAATGATTTATTTGGAGACAGAAGCAATGCTTATCTCATTTACATAAGTCAAACTCTAGTCCTTGTATGGTCAACATGACCGTAGAAAATCATGCTTTCAGTATAAATTTCTCGAAGTTCCCTGACAGCTGGGCTCAACAACAATTCCAGATACTCGAGGCAGCTGCAGTAGCTCCTGAATGTGTTTAGCAGAAATTAAGAATCCAACTCTATTGTCTGCCTCCCGTTTAACAGGAGACAGCATAATTCTGTTGGAAGTTCAACTGATTAGAAGACTTCAGACCATTGTTCTGTTTGACACAACAGAACGCATTATTATAAATAAATATAAATAAAAATAAACTTCTCCCCATAAAATTACAGATCGATACATATTTTTTAATTGACAATGATAGAAGTTATTTTTTTTATCAAACCTAATTTATGAACGTCAGCTAACCTAAGCTAACGTAATATTTTTAGCCAAATTCTATTAATTATAACATAGATCAAATTAAATTGGTTTAATATTACTTAAATGATGTAAATTGTTTCTGTTATGTTCAAAGTGATTTTCGAGATTTATATCATAAACTTTCATTCTGCTTATTCGGCAGAAAAGTACCTGATTTTATTTTTGCTTAACTTACCGGTTTGGCTTATTCGGCACGACATACATACATACATACACACACACACACACACACACACACACACACACACACACAATTTTATCAGTGATGAGATATATGAAATTTTTGTCAATCCAACAGGTTGCAGATGATTTAACCAATGACTCTTGTTGTTTCCACCAATTTGTTTATGCATGACGAGTCACACCCGCACCACGGACAGTTCATCTCGTAAAATATCGATTATCCTCGTAAATCATCCTGACAGTGTGCAAAGAGTTTTCTCTTAAGAGGTCCTTGAAAGAGACTTCATAAAAAACAAACATGAGATAAGATTTAATGCTAAAATATCAAAGGCTTGCACAATGCAAAGTTACTGGACAGACATTTTCAATTTCGAGTCAAACACATTTCCCAGCTGATAATTTATTTCATTCTCTAAACTTTTATTTGCCTTTCATAAGCACTATCAAGATCACGAAATTGGGGTGATATTTCTTGAGAGGTTTAACTTTATAGATATGATAACCGCGATAATGGTTCAATGAAAGTGAATAATAGTTGTAGTGCGTTCAAGTAAGGTGTGTCATGGGAAAGACACTCTGAGTGCCTCTAAAGTCGACTAATGGTTGGACTTGGTGGGCAGTGTGTCCTCCTTACTCTTCCTCCATCTTTCACTCCTTTACTTTGACTCTTTCTTAAAACGATAAATCTAGCAACCATATGACAAGTCGTTTCTACTACAACAACTAGCATGGCCAGTAATATAACAATCATGACAAGTCGTTTTTACTACTACTATCATGGCCAGTAATATAGCAATCATGACAAGTCGTTTTTACTACTACTAGCATGGCCAGTAATATAGCAATCATAGAACAAGTCTACTACTACTGATACTTGCGTGGCCAGTAGGCCCAGTGCTGTACTTCACCTTTATATTCTCTGTGTTCTTGTATCGTTTGTATTAGCTTGCAAAAAATGGAGAGAAAAACAATAAAAAATGTACACGGGACTATATGGGAAAAAAAAACAGCCAGCAGAGGTCTAGGAAGTCCACACCTGAAAAGACCTATCCACTATCTAGATTCTAGATCAAGAGGTATCGTTTATTATCTAGGTGTATGTCTCATTATTTGCTCCTATGTCCTCTTACTTGAATATATATTTTTGTTGGTTTCATCAATATTTAAAGAAGAAAATACCAGATACAGAAGTCTCAGGAGACGTCCCACTGCCTTGTCAACCCCGCGAGACTTCCCCGTGATCACGGGATCTGTGGTGAGGGATCTCCTTGTCAGGGACTCGCTGTAAAGCTCACGTCTATCGACCAAGAGTGAACCGACACAGTGTAGGCAGTTTGAACTGACAGCGATAAATGGTGAACCAGATACATGGATGAAGTAAAACTTTTATTTAGTGTTTATTCTCTCTTGTCGATGTAAATATGCTTGCTATGAGAATATTCTTTAATGAGGCTTTTTGTACTCACTGGAGCCAAAAATTAAGCTTTGTGGGCGAAACGTCTACTCAGATACCATAGATCAGGTTGGCACCGCGGCACGGTCCCAACCTGATCGACCAGGCTGTCTCTGCTGGCTGCATGAGGTCAAGTACAAACCACAGCCCGGTTGATGAACTGGTTTAGGCTAATCAGGTTCCCTTTTGAAATCTATTTCACTCTTGAGTGTCTTCATCACGCCCAGCTTTCTTATAGATAGTATTTTGCACCATCAGCCAGTTTAATGTATTTATTATGCACCCCAAACCCATCCTGTGGGTGGTAGTCAAAAGATTACAGAGGTACATAATGGGTCCAGGGACTGGGCCCCAAGGTTTGATAGCTGAACAAGTTACTGTGGTAATGAACTATTTACATGTTTATATCCGGTCACAATCGTAATCAGATATTTATGCAGACATTAATTTGGTCACACTCTCTCTCTCTCTCTCTCTCTCTCTCTCTCTCTCTCTCTCTCTCTCACACACACACACACACACACACACACACACACACACACACACAAAGTGGTAATGTTTATTTACTGTAAGCGAAATCAGGGTATTTTTCCAGAATTGTTTGTAATATACCACTGTGGATAAAATTCTTTGACATTTCTTGAACATTTCTAGTGAGTTGTCTCTAATTCATTAATCTGATCTCATTCCAGTACATAATGACGCAAAGTGTGGCAATAGTCCATCTGGCAATGTTTACATTTCGTTTGGTCCACATCTAGTGGGGTGATCCTCGAAGATACTTGTATCCCAGCCGGAGCCGGACGGTAGTGACATGCAAATGTCTGTTTATTTTGTTGGATGCACCATAGACATGTGGCTCCTCCTGCATGATAAAATAATAATAGATGGACTGACTGGTGTCAGTCTTCCTCAGTCTTAGGTCAATAAAATTCTGTTGAAGATCTCGTATTATTCTCAAACTGCTGACAGCCCAAGATTGTAATCTGCTCCCTCTTTGAAGACATAACTCAGCCAGTTCATCAGTTCAATCATGCATCTGAAGACTGCCAAGTATGGGCCAGTAGGCCTGCAGTGTTCCTCCTTTATGTTCGTATATCATTAAGCGAAATATTTTGTAATATTAAAATTTACTTTGTTATACTTTACCATATTAAACGATTCTTAACTCAAATATTCAAACACTTATATTTACCACAAATAAACAAAACACGGCATAGATACTTTTATCGATTACGTGAACGACTAAAATCAAGCGTTGAATTCTGAAAGTATATCCTCTCTTCATCAGTCCTATACAAAAAGAGTGAACATCTAAAGGGTATTTTGGTAATCAGTCCTCAGCCTGGAGTCGATGCAATTGGGGCCCTCAGACTGATGCTGTATTCTTATTAAGATTGACGGACTATACCTCGATTCCAGGCTGAGACTGATTATCTCAATCCCTTTTTATCTTCACTATTCTTTGTATTGGACTGATAAATCCTGTGGCAAAACGTTTCCCCAGTATAGATACCCAATGATGCAAATGTGTATAATTTATAAGAATTATTATTTTCACTATTATTATTTTATGGAAATGGACAAAGATGTAACTATTGTGACATTGTATTGTAGCAGTTTCGCTCTCCAGGAGCGAAATGTTGCCATAATAAAATATCACATTAGCTGCATCTGTGTCCATTACTAACATTTTGTCAGTAATTCAACTATTATTTTTTAAAATATATGTAGGAAAACCTTAGACTCGCTACCCGTCAAGAATATTAAGAAAATCCACCAAGTCCAAAGGAACGGAGAATGGCAAGTGACATGGACAGAGACAGATTTTCTTAAAATGTAAACAGAAAGAACACGAACGCAAAGAAACTTTTTAAAGACGCCTGAGGGACATTAAACAACCTTCAAGGAAGAAATAATGGGGCAAGTGGAGAAAAAATATTTAACATGAAAAATGTCAACCGGGAATACAAATGTAGGATATTCAACGAGCAGAAATAGGATCCAAGTCCTGAGGATACAACTGAGTACACACACCTGCCTGTTCCTCAAAGCTCTCACAGTCTGAGGCAAAAAATAAGTGAAAAATACTGCAGAGTTTCTGGTATATTACTGGGGTGACACAAGCTCTCCTACCCCAGATATTATGCACCCTCGCCAATATTTATATTCTGTGCTAGAGGTGATGGCTTTAGGACCCCGGACATAGTTTGTTTCCCGGGTTGGGTACATCTCTCTTATACCAGGGACCAAATTCATTGAAAAATGAGAAAAAAAATCACTCGGTGTTTATTCAGTTCACTGAGCCTCCCATTATTAGCCCCCCAACACACGGTGTATCACAGACCATTACTAACCCCAACACACGGTGAGTTACTGAGACCATTACTAGTGTCAATAGGTCCCCACACAGTGCCACTGGGACCCTACACAATATCAGCAGGTCGTCCCCACAGTGCCACTGGGTCCCAACACACTGTTACTGGGTTCCTACAACAACATCATTGGCATCACATACACTATCATTACAATTAATATTGAAGGTGTCAACCTCTCTTAAAAGCATGGAAGAAATGCCTGCCTGCCTGCCTGCCTCTGCCTCCCCCCTCACACCCCCTCTCTCTCTCTCTCAGGTTTCCTCTATAACCTTTTGTGAGATAAAGCTAAAAGATTACTCATTTATTTATCATTTTATTTATGGTTATAATGTTAGGTTAGGTGGTTTGTCAGGCAACAGGACAGGTATTTTCTGACCAAGTCTCAAGTCATTTAATGACCCCACAGCTCAAACTTTGGTCATCTGACCGAGGCGGAAGGACTGTCAGATAAGCTCGGTCAACTCGCTTGCTTGCTTGCTTCCCCGCCTGCCTCCCTGACAGTTCCTTTGCTTGCTTCCTGCCTGCCTCCCTGACAGTTCCTTTGCTTGCTTCCTGCCTGCCTCCTTGACAGTTCCTTTGCTTGCTTCCCTGCCTGCCTCCCTGACAGTTCCTTTGCTTGCTTCCCTGCCTGCCTCCCTGACAGTTCCTTTGCCCTTTCTTCCCGTCTGCCTTCCTGACAGTTCCTTTGCTTCTTCCCTGCCTGCCTTCCTGACAGTTCCTTTGCTTGTTTCCTGCCTGCCTTCCTGCCAGCTCGCTTGCCCTTTCTTTCTTCACTGCCTGCTTTCCTGCAAGCTCGCTTGCTTGCTTTCTTCCCCGCCTGCCTTCCTGCCAGGGTTGCTTGGTTCCCTGCCTGCCTTCCTGCCAGCTAGCTAGCTTGCCTGCTGCCCTGCCTGCGTCCCTCCCTGGCTTCCTGACAGCTCGCTTGCTTGCTTCCTGCCTGCCAGCTCGTTTACTTGCTTGGTTCCTCTGCCTTCCTGCCAGCAAGCTGCTTTCTTCCATGACTACTTTTTGCCCCTCCACTAGCTTGCTTGCTTCCCCCGCCACTACTTGCCTTCCCTGCCACCTAGCTTGCTTGCTTACTGCCGCCTTCCTGCCACCTAGCTTGCGCTTACTGCCTGCCTTCCTGCCACCAGCTTGCTTGTTCACTGCCTGCCTTCCTGCCACCTAGGGTTGCTTCCTGCCTGCCCTTTCCCGCCACCCAGCTTTCTTGCTTCACTGCCTGCCTTCCTGCCACCTGCTTGCTTGCTTCACTGCCTGCCTTCCTGCCACCACTTGCTTGTTCCCCCCTGCCTTCCTGCCACCCAGGCCCTTTCTTCACTGCCTGCCTTCCTGCCACCTAGCCTTTTCCCTGCCATAGCTTTCTTGCTTCCCTGCCAGCTAGCTTGTTTGCTTTTTTCCCGCCTTCCTGCCAGCTGCTTGCTTGCTTCCCCGCCTTTCCCTTTCCCGCCAGCTGCTTTTTCCCCCTGCCCGCTAGCTTGTTGCTTTCACGCCCCCCTTCCTGCCCCAAGCTTTGTGCTTCACTGCCTGCCTTCCTGCCTGCCTCCCCCGCCTACGTGTGCTTGCGTATATATTCAAATTAACTCTCACTCCCCCTATTTGCTTCCCCTTACACTTGAAAAAAAAGTAATAACCCATGAAAACACCACTAACACCAGGCATAAAAAAAGCGCTAAAAAAACACAATAACTGAAATCAAAAGGGAAAACATTGAATAATGAATGGAAACAAAACAGTGAAGGGAAATAAATACAGTAAAGGGGACACAAATACAGTAAAGGGGAAACAAATAAAGTAAAGGGAAAAAACTTGAAAACAGTAAAGGGGAAATTTAAACAGTGAAAAAAACTGGGGAATAAGGAAGGAAACTGTGAAATCTAAAGGGAAACTGTGAAATACAGTGAAGAAAAACTAAAATCATGAAGAGACACTGAAAACAAAAAGGGGAAACTGAAAGAAGGAAGGAAAACAAAAAGACAGTGAAGGGAAACAAAAAACAGTGAAGGAAACTGTAAAAGATAGTAAAGGAAAATAAAGAAGTAAGGGGAAATTTAAAAGAAAAAGGGAAAACTTAAAAGACAGTAAAGGGGAAACTTGAAAGACAGTGAAAAAAACTTAAAGACAGTGAAGGAAACTTGGCAGTGAAAAATGTGAAAGGTGAAGGAAACTTGAAAGACAGTAAAGGGAAACTTGGGAAAGACAGTAAAGGGGAAATTTGAAAGCAGTAAAGGGGAAATTTGAAAGACGGGAAAGGGGAAAACGGAAAAGACAGTAAGGGGAAATTGAAAGAAGGAAGGGAAACTTAAAAAGACAGTGAAGGGAAACTTGAAAACAGTGAAGGGAAACTTGAAAGACAGTAAAGGGGAAACGGAAAGACAGTAAAGGGGAAACTTAAAAAGCAGTGAAAAACTTGAAAGACAGTAAAGGGGAAACTTGAAAGACAGTGAAGGGAAACTGTGAAAGACAGTGGGGAAACTTGAAAGACAGTAAAGGGAAACTTGAAAGACAGTGAAGGAAACGGAAAGACAGTGAAGGAAACTGGAAAGAAGTAAAGGGGAAACTTGAAAGACAGTAAAGGGGAAACGAAAGACAGTGAAGGAAATTTGAAAGACAGTAAAGGGGGAAACCCTGAAAAAATGAAAGGGAAACTTGAAAGACAGTAAAAGGAAAACGGGAAAGACAGGAAGGAACAAAAAGAAGGAAGGAAACGTAAAAGAAGTGAAAAACTGTGAAAGACAGTGAAGGAAACTTGAAAGACAGTAAAGGGGAAACTGGAAAGACAGTGAAGAAACGGAAAGACAGTGAAAAACGGGAAAGACAGTAAAGGAAATTGAAAGACAGTGAAGGAAACAAAAAGAAGTAAAGGGGGAAACTTGAAAGAAGTAAAGGGGAAACGGGAAAGACAGTGAAGGAAAGGGAAAGACAGTGAAGGGAAACTTGAAAGACAGTGAAGGGAAACGTGAAAAATAAAGGGGAAACGTGAAAGACAGTGAAAAACTGTGAAAGACAGTGAAGGGAAACTGTGAAAGACAGTGAAGGAAACGTGAAAGACAGTGAAGGAAACTGTGAATAAAACAGTAAAGGGAAACAATGAAACAGGAAGGAAAAAAGGGGAAACATGAAGGGGAAACAATGAAACAGTAAAGGGAACAATGAAACAGTAAAGGGGAAACAAGAAACAGTGAAGGGAAACAATGAAACGTGAAGGAAGCCGGGAAATTCTCTCGTAATAAAAAAAACTGAAAATGATAAACACAAAAATTTTCCCTTTTTGATCCGAGGAAAAAAAAACGAAGAAAAAGAAAGGGGGGAAATGAAGAAAAATAGAGAGAAAGTAAAAAAAGGAAAAAAAAGTTGAGAATGAAAAAGTGATATACATGGAGGGAAAAAGGAGGGGGGAAAGACTCGAAAAAGAAGGAAAAAAGTGAGACGAAGAAATGGATTCGAAATAAATTGTGAAAACCTGGAAAAAAAAAAAAATATTTGATAATGAAAAAAACTTAATTTGTTTTTTTCCCCCAACGTATCCTTTTTTTATTTTTTTTTCCTCTTTTTTTTCCCCCTCCCCTATCCTCCCTTTCGTCTTTTTTTCCTTCCATCGTCTCTACTTTCATTTCCCCCTTCTTTCACATTCCCTTGTTTATTCTTTCATCCATTTTTTTCCATGTACCTTTCATCTCTCTCCCTTCGTTCACCCCTTCTTTTTTTTCCCATTTATTTCCCTCCCTACCTCCCCCTTTTTACCTTCTATTTTCAGTCCCTCGCTCTATTTTTCCCTCCATACATATTCCCCATTTAATCCTCCCCTTTATTTTTTTAAAACCCCTTTTTTTCCCCGCCATTTTTTCCCCCTCCACCCCCTTTTTTTTTTTTCCAATACCTTTCGGGCCCCTTTTCACCACCCAACACCCAGTTCACCCCTAAAAAGGAAAAACCTTTTTTACCCCCTCGTAAACACGCCTCCCAAATCACTGAACTTTAACACGAAATAAAAAACTTCCCAGTAATTTTGTGATTTCTCCAGTGTTAGTTCTTGATGGGAGCAACTGGGGTGACCTTTACATTATGGACGGGGAGGTGGTAGGGTGATGGAGGGTGCTGCCCCCACCTACAACGCCGCAGGTACCAACCAGCCTTTGAGGGAAAGTTTGTGGATCACACTGAGGAATATAGTGAGATTTATGGACATCACTTTTGGGATCTTTATTGGCCAAATTTTTCCCCCTGTTTTATTTTCAATACAGGTGAAGAACGGGGGACTGGGGAAAAAAGTTTTTAGGTAGTCAGTCCCCGGTCTTGATAGGGAGGTAGTCAATCAGGTGAAAAATTATTCCAAGATGTTGCTGTGTCTGACAGGGAAAGTTAAGTGGTTCAGAAAAACCGACAAGTTGATAAATTAGACTCATGCAACACTTGGGTATCTTTAATGAGGAAAAGTTTGCCCCACAGTGGCTTCATCATGGGGTCTTAATACAGGAAATTTTCATTGCCTAACCTTTAGGCATGACCTACTTCCCTTTTTTGTCAAATTTTATATTCCTACGACTGCTTACCCCCACCTGTCTACAGTATACAATCTCTTCTTCCCCATATGCTGTATTTTTTTGAAGACTCATGGACTGATTACATCGACTCAAGGTGAGGGGCTATTTTTTTTTTATATATATATATATATATATATATATATATATATATATATATATATATATATATATATAATATATAAAATTTATTTTTTTTCCCGGCTCCCCGTTTGCTGAAACATTTAAACACTATGTTTTTGCCCAATTTAAAAGTCTTGGGATACTGTTCCCCCATTCACTTTTCTTGTTTGCAGTTGTAATCTTTTTTTTTAAAAAAGTTCTAAAACATTCCTTTATTTTGTTTCTTCAGCTCAATTGACCCCTCAAACTTTCACAGACAACTGTTGAGTCTCCATATTATCAAGCAACAAATGTCCTAAGTTATTATTTATATTCAGGGGAAACCCCAATCCAAAGAAAAACAGAATCTGGGAAGAAAATCAATTTTGACCCTAGAATGAAGGATCATGATGCAGGCCCAACTGTTTGCATCAAAGTCCTTCAAAAAGCTAAGGCCCCCAAGAGAGAGAGAGAGAGAGAGAGAGAGAGGAGGGGGAGGGGGGTGGGGGGGGCCCAAGGAAGGTAGCGAACATGGCAGTGTGTAAAGGAATGTTGTGATAATGTCGCTTTGCCCTTTCCCCTTTCCCTTCCAACTCCCCTCTTATTGCCCTCCACTGCCCTTTCCTTCCCCCTGGGTTTTTTTCCCGTGGTTTCCTCCTTTTTTTTATTCCTGGGTTTTTTTTTTTTTTTTCTGCCTTTTTCCCCCGTTATTCTTGGGTTTTGTTTTTCTGCCTTGTTATCCTCCTAACTTAGGACCCTTCGAAGGTGTCTTGTGCTGTAAAGGGATCATGATTAAAGGGAATTGGCTAATATAAAATGGTTATAATAACCAAAATTGATAAAGGGGGGTGGGGGGGGTTTGGGGCCTGGGCAAGCCAAAACCCCCAGTGGCGGGTCATCAAATGACTGACCCGCGTCGGGAAACACTTGTACTGTGTTCTGACGCTTACTAACCTAACCTGTAGCTGCCCCATTTTTATTTGGGTTAAACCCGGTTAACATTCCCCAGGCCTAATAACCTTAGAGTCCCGCTCTTTTTTGTGCATAAGACATCCAAATGAATTTTTAAAATCTTAAATTGGGTTTTTTATCAAATCCACAAAGAAATTAAAAAAATGAAGCCTTTGTTTTATAAATAAGTCACTTCTTTCTTTTTAAAATAGACACAAAATCAACACAACTATATTTACTGCGTTTTTTTTGTCTAACAGAGAGAATTAAACTGGGGACAGTGATGTAATTTGAGGGGGGCCCCCAGCCTTACTTTTCAGTCCCTCCATGCCCTCTCCCCTCCGCTACTTTTCATATTCCTTTTTTTTTTTTCCCCCGTCCTCCCAGCTGCCATAATTTCCCCCAACTGTCCCGAAAATAGATGACTATTTTTTTACTAGCAAATTTGGGCGAGAATGGGGGGAGAAGGGGGGAGAGGAAGGGGATGAAGAAAAAAAGGAAGGGGGAAAGGAATGAGATGAAGGAGGGAGGAAAAAGGCGGGAGGGAAGGAAGGGGGTGAGGAAAAAGGGAGGTGGAAAGGGGGATTAGTGAGGATGGACAGAATAGAAGGGGGACAGTGTGGCATGGAGGTGAGAGAGGAAGGTGAGGGGGGAAAAGGTGAGAGGAAAGAGGTGAGAGGGGAAAAGGTGAGAGAGGAAAAAGGTGAGAGAAAAAAGAGGTGAGAGAAGAAAAAAGGGAGAGAGGAAAGGGTGAGAGAGGGAAAAAGGGGGGGAAAAAGAGGGGGAAGAAAGAGGGAGGAGGAAAAAGGTGAGAGGAAAGAGGGAGAGAGGGGAAAAAGGGAAAAGGAAAGAGGTGAGGGGGAGGGAAAAAAGGGGAGGGAAAAAGGTGAGAGAGAAAAAGGTGAGGAAAAGGAAAGAGGGAGAGAGGAAAAAAAAGGGGGAGAGGAAAAAGGTGAGAGAGGA